>CP137666.1:43413157-43493345 GCA_037976565.1 Mesocentrotus franciscanus
TACATAATTTTCAGGTCTCTTTGAAAATAAATATTGTCAATGAGAGTCGCCGATGTCCTTGAGAACGTTGTTGGTTTTAGTATAAAAGTTGTGAAAGAATAAGTCATCAATAGTCCAAAAAATTGTCAATATTAATTTTGTAGAAACTGTAACATATAATAAATCAATATTTAAATCTCCAATTAAAAGACACTCCTTGTTTGCATTCACTGTTTTCAGCAATGGTATCTCTAATAATGACTATCCAAAAATTAAGAGACAACTTGATTAGGTGGTCTATATACAATGGCAAGATTTTTTTTTCATTATTACTACCTAATTAAATAAATAACATTTCAATAACTTCATTAAAAACGTCCACATCAGTTCGCCTTAAATGTTTATTGTTTCTTTTATAAAGAAACGCACACCACCACCATCATGTTATTAATTAGTAACGAATAAACTATATATTAACTATATCTTAATGTTAAAGGTAATTTTACCCGGGTTCAAGAACCACTTCATTTATACGATCCGTATTGATTATTGAAGCTGCATGATTATTGAAGTTGATTATATCACACGTTTGCCAACACTGTGTTTTCGTAATTGCATATAATGATGATTAATGAAACAAACATGAAATATGGGGTAAAAATAATGATGCTCCCTTGCGGGAAAAAATGATAACATAATCTCGGTGGATGTGATCATTATTCAACATTCCAGAAGGATTCATCTCTTTCTCCCACCCAATGACATCTAAACGCAACAAGTAAAGCACGTAAGGGGAAAGCATCCTTTTTTCGTCGGAGATGGGGCTTCATGAAAAAACAATTTGATTTGATTGATTTGATCTGTTGTTAGTCCCACCGGGGTATGCTTGAGCTGACCCCCGATCAACACCAGAGACGAATTGTAGAATGTCGTCTCCTGGATATGGCGAAACGATTCCATCTTGGAAGCGATTCGTTGCGGTGAGAGTGCATCATCGGGGAAGTCGTGTGCTATCACTCCTAGTTTCCTCTTCCCTGTTCGGATTAAGACATAATTAGAATAATATCAAAGTATGTTTCTTTTCCTTTTCCTTTCTCTTTGCTTTAAATTTTTTTCCTTTTTAACAGTGTTTAAAGCTATTTGACAATAATTCAAAAGGATTTTATCATTTTATTGTTTTACTCAAAATGTTTTTAAATGGCTCCCACAATAATAATTATTAGTGAAAGCACATACCTAAATACTTTCTGGCCTTCGGTAAGAAACTATCATACAGAGCACCAGTAACGTTGGTAAGTGAGAATCCCCTGTTCTCAATAGAATGACAGAGAATTATCTATTCCTCTGAAATCAAACGCATCCATGTCTTTGATGTTGTAAGGAGAGTCTGAAACCTCACAGTTTTGACGACATCCGCCATGTTTGTTTCGATGATTTGAATGATCCCTCCACGTCATCAGAGTAACTACAGCTACATACCACGACATTCACTCCTTTCTCGTTGCTATACATGGAGGGATCAGCGGAGTGGATTCCTCCTCGTTTAAAAAGAAAATCAGGAATTTCATAAGCCCTTGTGAAAAGTATTCTCCAATATAGTATATCCGATAAAAGACCTTTTTTCACTGAAAATAATACGTCCAATTTGAAAATATGACGAGGACTCTTTTCTTGGTCGCTGGTAGGAAATATTTCGGTAAATACGTCCGCAGTTTTCCCAGAGACCCGCCGCCCCGGCGCACCGCTCCAAAAAGGTCTAGCGGCGCCCTAAACATTATTTTATCCCTTCTTTGATCTTTGAACATGTTGCATATTCCGTCATGTCATGGGCCATAAATAACGTAAACGTAATGTTAAATGACCCCCGAAATGACCATAAAACACAGCTGCCTTTCACCCCCACCCCCCTTCGACAGGCTCCTAACAATAATTTGATCTGAGATCAGTCATTATGTTCAGAGTATACAGCCACCACTGCCGGTGTAATTTTGTGTATGCACTATCGCTTATAACCTTCTATTTTAAATAATAGCAACTGCAACTACAACAGATCGGAGTAATCGGACTTGACGTATTACGGGCCCGGTTCACCTGATCATTCGAATTTTAATCAATCCCGTTGTGTTCAAAATATTATTAGTAGAATGCTACTGCATGTAGTTGCCGTATATGCTCAATCCGGTCAGATTACGAACATGATAATAATAATATATAGTAATAAACAGGAGAGTCATTACTGTTTTTGTTAAACTTACCCCTATTTTATGTTCGTAAGCTACATTAAATTTTGAAGAGATCGTCGTTCCTTCTGACAATGACTGAGCACCACACAAGCGAAACAAAAACAATCAATGACACTATACTGCTGTTTATGAATCACTGCAGTATGGGGTTCAAAAGTAATACTACATCCGGGCTTACCTAACACATCACATCATTCATGGCTACGTTCACACATAGGCGAGTTGGAAGTACGAGTTTGCGAGTTGACTTTTGGGGGTACTCGCGATAACTCGTCATTTAACTCGGGATGACTCTCCGTAACTCGCCGCAACTCGGCACAACTCTTCACAACTCGACGCAACTCGACGCAAATATAAGGTCAAACTTACATGTAGCTCTCATTTTGCAATCAGTTTATAATTTTTTCAAGCTCTCGAGAACTCCTGCAAACCTCGGTCAAACTCGGAACAACTCGTAGTAAACTCGCGATACTCGTGAAAAACTCGTCATGGACTCTTTTCAACTCGTAGTATCCGGAGTAAATTTTCATAAATTACCATAAATTTCCATACACGAGTTCCCGCGAGTCTAATGCGAGCATTTGAGAGTTATGCACGGTACGAGTGCACCGAGTCTCTGGTGAGCTATAATCACGAGCTTTGCACGAGTAAGGCGAGTTATACCGAGTTTGATTATATAACAGGAGTCTGATCACGTGGTTTCCATTTGGCGGAGCACGTTTTACATCTACATTGAACAAGCGCCACATGATAAAGAGCAAGATGCCAAGAGTTAAGAAACTGAAGATTTTGAATTGAAAAATTTGAAGGAAAAAACAGAATGAAGTGGGGGGACACCAACAAAAAAGGGCACCTTATACAAGCGAAATCTCAAAGCAAAAATACAATTTTTTAGACATTGGTAATACCCCTACATTGTAATTACATTATGAGGGATGATTTCATTATTTTTGCTCTTTATACATCAGACAAGATATTGCTTAAGCATCATACTTTGCAGTTGGGTTTGATGGCTGAATATTCATTTGCGAGCGAGCGAAGCCAGCGAGGACAAATTTTAAGATTTTTGAGGTCGCGCAGTGCGAAAAATTACATCTTATACAAAGAGGTAAAAAACACAATCCTGATGGGGTTATAACGGAAGACTGAAAAGACCTTTGACAAGTAACATAATTATATCATCTTTAAATGCGAGCGAGCGTAGCGAGCGAGCTTTGGGGGGGAATTGCTGTTGTCCCTCTGTTTTGGGGGCACGTTTAATGATGATAGGAAAAGGGGACACTTATCGAAAGGGATAAGGCACTAACATGTATTAGAAAAGAAAAGGAGCACGTGTCGAAGTACAAAGGGTAATTATCAGAGGTGAAAATGAGACACTTCCTCCACCTGAAAAGAGGCACTCACCAGGGATGAAAAACGCACTAATGAGAATGGGAAATGGGCATTTGTCGACGGAAAAGGGGTTACCCGTTTTGTTTGGTATGGGCATTTATGAGAAGTGAAAAGGGGCATTTAAAAAAAGGGGGTGGGTCCCTTCTATATATTAGAAATGAAAAGGGGTACGTATCATTGTTAAAAGGTAAATTATTAGAGCTTAAAATGGACACTTGTGAAAATGAAAAAGGGGCACTTATAATAACGGAAAATGTGCACTTGTTGAAAGAAAAGGGGCACTGATCAGATTTTAATAGGGGCATTTATTGGAGGTGAAAGGGCGCATATATGAGAGGGAAGTGGCTCTTATTAGAAAGAAAAAGAGGCACGTGATAAAATAAACGGGACACTTATCAGAAATGTAAAGTGAAAAATGATTATGAGAAGGGGAAGGGGCACTTATAAGAAGTAAAAAGAGCATTTATTAGAAGAAGAAAGACGGGGCACGTGTCAAAATAAAAGGGGCAGTTATTAGAGGTGAAAAGGGGCACTCATCAGAGATGAACAGAGCACTTTTCAGGAAGGGAAGGGGCACTTGTTACAGTAAAACGAGCATCTCTCAGATTGGAATAGGGGCAATTATCGGAGGTGAAGGGGTTCATTTACCAAAGTTGAAAAGGGGCACTTATGACAATGGAAAGGGGCATTTATGAGAAGGGGAAAGTGCTCTTTTTTAATGGGGGCACTTATCATAAGAAAAAGGGCACTTATTAGAAAGGAAAACGGGCACATGTGAAAATAAAAGGTCCGCTTATCCGTCAGTCAGTTAAAAACGGGTAGTTATTAAAGGGAAGGGACACTTTTGACAAAGTAAAAGGGCACCTATCAGATTTGAAAAGAGCAATTATCAGAGTCGAAGGGGGTAATTATCAAAAGTGAAAAGGGGCACTTCTCGTACCTGAAAAGGGGCGCTTATGAGAATGGAAATGGAAACTTATTCCAAAGTTCAAGTTCAAGTTCAAGTTTTATTTCCACATCTGATTAAAAGATAACACAAGT
Organism: Mesocentrotus franciscanus; assembly: GCA_037976565.1. NCBI lineage: Eukaryota > Metazoa > Echinodermata > Echinoidea > Camarodonta > Strongylocentrotidae > Mesocentrotus > Mesocentrotus franciscanus. Next base: position 43,417,813 of record CP137666.1, read on the forward strand.
ACAATTTATATGCATATATACAATAATAAACGTTAAGATGAAACATCTTCAGTTGAAATCATAATGTGGTGGGAAAAAACAGAGGCCAAATGGCCTATCAAGGTTATTCCCAAAGATAATAAAATTTACATAAAAAGTTTCTTAAATATACTAAAAACAAGATAGAAATACAAGGATTAAAATGACATAAAACATCCACATAAAAATTAAACCAGACACATCCACACAAAAACAAAAACAGAAAGGGCATTTTTGTAAAAATAATCATAGTTATACATATTCATTTACAAGATAATTCTTAAGCTTTCTTTTGAAAATTGATACTGTTGGGCATATTTGCAGGTCTTGAGGCAATTTGTTCCATAATTTTGATCCGGCATAAATAATTGTTGTTCCTGAGAGGTCATAAGTTAACATTGGTAGGTGGAAAAGGTTTGATTGACGAGTTTCATGATTAGTCACATTTTTATTATATATAAAACAATCATCTAGAAACTTTGGAAGTATATTTTTAGAGTAAGAAAACATAAAGAAACCGATCTGTTTCTTATGTATATCATAAATTGTAAACATATAATGTGTTTTAAATACAGGAGCAGTGTGGGAGAAAAGATGTAAGTTAAATATGATTCGTATTGCACGTTTCTGAAGAATTAAAATTCGATTTTGATAAGTTTTAGCACAATCTTCCCACACTATAATACAGTAACTAAGATAGGGTAAAATCATGTTATTATACAGATTAAGAAGAATATTTAAAGGTACACCTTTTTTAAATTCTGTTCATTGCACCAAAAGCTTTAGATATTTGGCATGATACATCATTTACATGTTCTTTCCAAGTCAGTTTGTTGTCAATGTTTACTCCTAAAAAAGTTGTAGAATTTACTATCGGTATATTTTGTTGGTCGATACTTATTTCCATACAGGATGTATTAATATTTTAGTTGTTTGGCTGAAATAACGAAATAACATACAGCACGTTTTTTGTGCATTCAATTTTAATTTATTTGCTTTAAACCATGTATCAACTTGTTTAAGTTCCGTATTAATAGTAGAACATAATGTATCAATTTTTTTACCAGACAAAAATAAACTTGTATCGTCTGCAAAAATTATCGACTGTAAGATATCACTTACGAATTGAATATCATTAATAAACAACAAAAACAATAACGGACCCAATACTGATCCCTGAGGGACACCAAATGGGTTTTGTGCAATTCCAGAAGATATATTATTTACACATACACATTGCACTCTATTATTTAAATAACTGGAAAACCACAGAAGTACAGTGCCCCGAATACCATAAAATTGCAATTTTTGTAATAATATTTGATGACTTATACAATCGAATGCCTTGGTAAGATCTAAAAATAAACCAATAAAAACTTTTTTATCTTCAAATGATTTAGCAATAATATTCGTAAAATCCAAAAGAGCCATATATGTACTATAATTTTGTCTAAACCCATACTGTTGATGGTATAATTTATCTCTTTTACACAAGAAGGAAAATAGACGACTATAAACTATTTTTTCAAAGATTTTTGAGAAAGTTGATAAAACTGATATTGGTCTATAAATGATTACTTAAAATATGTTTATCTCCTTGTATGTACACAGGAATCACCTTAGCCTTCTTGAGAGCAGTAGGAAGGACACCAACTTGTAAATACATGTTTAATACATTACAAAGCGGTATAACAAATGTAGCAATAGATGGCAATATTAACATCATCATATCCTGGGGTTTTACATGATTCAAGTTTTTTAACAATTCCAAATATTTCAGAAATTTCAACCGGTTTCATAAATATAGACTTTAAAAAGTCCCTTTTAGGTAAAACATGCAAGAAATCAACGGAGGCATCAGGTATACTATTGAAAGTGTTTCTAACAATAATGCTAAAAAGGTTAGTAAATGCTTTGATAATGGCTTGTTATCATATATCTGTTTACCATTTTGTTCAATAATCACATTGCATTTTTTCCAGAACTCTCATTAAAATATCATTTATGGTTTTCCAAATTGCCTTAATATTACTTTTGACACGTTTAAATCTAGAAAAATTATATTCTCCTTTACGATTTCGTATCTCACTGTTGACTTCATTTTTATAGCACGAGTATACATTTTTCCGATAAGAAGATGGATTTTTAATATATTTCCGAAATAAAACATTTTTCTTTTTGGACATTTTTTAAAGTTCAGCATCAAACCAAGGCTTTTGTTGTCTCTGTTTTATTTTCACTTTTTAAAATGGAGACCATTTGTTGTAAGTTTCAATAAAATATTTCATGAATACATCAAAAACACTGTTAACATAATCATATTTTAAAATCTCACCCCAGTTTGACATAAGTAGCCTTTCACAGAACATAGAAATATTTGAGTCATTTATTGCACGCTTGTATATTGCACCAGTATCATCATCATCAGAGAGAAATTGCAATTGACATAAAATAGACAGATGATCACTCACATCAGTGAGGAGTATCCCAGCATTTGTATTATTTTCAGGTCTGTTTGTAAATATATTGTCTATGAGGGTGGCAAATTGTGTAGTTATTCTTGTAGGTTTTACAATCAAAGGAAAATAGGAACTTTTCGAAGGAAAAAGGGCACGTGTAAAAAGAATTGGCTCTTGTCAGAGGTGAAAAGGGGAAGGGGCATTTTAACAAAATAATAGAGGAATTTGTCAAAGTAAAAGTGGCACTTTTACTATGTAAAATGGGGCACTTCTTACAAATTTGAAAGGGCACCTTTTCCTATGTAAAAAGGGGGAGTTGAATTGAAAAATGGGGGCGGGGCACTGTGCCGCCCCTCCCCCCCCCCGGAGCGGCGCCTCTGATCTAAAGAGTTCAAAGGAAGTGATGGAGTCGCTGGTAGAAGTAGGGTCAGAAGCAAGGCCCGGGCCTGAAACTGGGCTCTTCTTCAAGTATTTCATTGAAGATTGCAATATCCATTTGGTCACCAATCTTGGAAAAAAGAAAATGGCTCAAGAACTCCCGCTCTTTTTGAGTCGTATGAAGGTCGGAATTACTCGTATGAAGATCGTGACAACTCGTATTAACTCGATCTCAATCTTAGTGCACTCTGTTAAACTCGAGTCACGATCGGGATCACTCGAGCAATACTCGGCACTGCTCGTTGTTACTCGTGCTGTGCTCTGTTTAATTCGACTAGACTCGTTACAAACTCGAAAGTTTTTATGATAATATTCAAGAAGTATATTGAATTCGGGTTTAGATATATTCAATTCCAAATTGATATGAAATACAATAATTACACAAAAAACGCAAATCTTCACCGGTTATTGATTCATTTATTTATTTCTGACAAATAGTAGTTTTACAATTACATATGCTAAGCACAATAAGAGGTATGCCTATACAATTACTCTGTAAAAACCATTGTACATGTATATTTGTATGGTCAAAGTATACCAAGAGGAATAAGTGTCATGAATGTAGCTGCGGGATTATGATTAGTAAAATATAAAATTACACAAGTTATTCAGTGACGTATATTTACATTATGGAAACGATAGAAAATACCATGGAATAATTAAAATATTAGAAGAGGCGCGATGGCTCAGTGGTAGAGCAGTGCTCTCGTTACCAGGAGGTCCCGGGTTCGAAACCAAGTCAATGCGCTCGTGCCCTTTGGCAAGGCATTAATCCTCATTACCAATTCCCTCGGAGAGGACTTAAAGCCGTCGGTCTCCTGGTTGTTTACTTACAAGCATATACATGCTTTCTTAGCAGTCAGGTAAAACAATAATCGATCATCATCATTATCATCATCAATAGAATTTAAAATCGTGAGAAAACCCGACAATACAGAAGGAAAAGAAGTACTAAAAATTGAAAAGAAAACTAACATACATGTAGATGGAGGAGGTGGGTCAAGTTTCAGTCATAAGACTTAAAGGTAGTGTATCCCTTTTGCAGCCAACATCAAATTCTGTAGAAATTTGCAGGAATTATGAATATGTCACGTATGTCCTATCTGTGAAATTTAAACGTTTTTTAATAGCAGTGTCCTAGTACTCAAATTATGCAAGGAAACCCGTTTACTTTCTAGACTTCACTGTCAGACACTAAATTGAGTGACTGACAGACTTCTTTTTTTCTTTGGCAATAACATACATAAAATGAGCTGTAAAGGGTACATGAGCATTTGTCTACATCAATAACCCACTTCTTGTAATTGCCAAAATTAAACTGATTGAATCTTTGCGCAGCAAAAAACATACGACCATTCGGTACGAGGGTCTGAAAATCAGACTATTTAATTAAACGACTGCGATCGCTAAATTCGATTCGACATTGTTATTACAAAACAACAAAAATCTAACGTTTGTCATTTCCCACAAAAAGACATTTTCAAGTCCTTTTGTTTTGAGGGAAGTTCTACATTATTATTATTTTTCAAATGCCGTTGGAATTTAACCTTTTCAAATTGTTTGACCTGCAAAAGGGACATAATTATGTTATACCTTTAACTGCCACATTCTGATTCAAGGGGATGATAGATTACATTCTTAAAATTGTGCAATAATTAGTTCAGAACACCATCCTTGGCAGTAGTGATCTACGGATCAGGTAAGAAACTGTTTGAGAATCCATTTATTGTGCTATAGAATAAAAACTATTATGTTTTATAAGTAGGAAAATGCGCTACATCAAATATAATTTTATTGTGAAATGGAAGACAGGCGATTTTGCAATGCATTATTGACAATTGATAAATAAATCTTCATTGTCCGAATTTTCGAAACGCAACTCGTTTCTTCGTCTGGAAGGTTACATAAAATAATGAATATATCGCGTGTATATTGGACTGCAAATCAGGGGTGTATACCCTCATCCCATCTGTCATTGATTTGTGCAAAGTTTCATTCCCCCTCCTCCAATAATTCATGATAGATAAACCATGGACCTACTACTTGTGGTATGATTAATCAGCATGTCTATCGAGCAACTTTGTCAGATTTCATCTCGGTCGCCAAGCGACCACGGACAGTACGAAACTCAAAGTGCATTGGACCTCGAGTACAATAGCGCTGCTTGAATAATGCGAAACAAAAATAACAAGAAAGAAATACATAGGCATTTTGCGAGAGAGAGAGAGAGAGAGAGTACAAAACAAAGAACAAGGTCAATGCAATCAAACGATACAAAGTTATTTGATGCCATCCCCCTCCCAGTTCACAAAGTTTGACATACAAGCAGTGCCAATTTAAAACATTGGTCCTCTTAGAGTCCGGGTCATGAAATGGATTGCTAGGCAAAAGCGTGAATTTCAAGATATGTTTCATCGATCAGAACAAAATAGATATTTATACTTATGCAATATCAAAATCTCTCAACAGCTTTCAGGTTAGTCCAATGCTCAACCCGACAGTTAGTGCAACTATAATCGCAAAAATGAGAAACGCTGGTAAAACCACCTTCCGAAGGGCTTTGTCTGGAGGTGTTTCAGAGAATCGGGATGTCTTTGCGATAAAAGTTCTAAGCTCAGTCCAGTTGCCAGGCCCAAGTTGAGCAGGAGAGTCGGCTAATTGTCCGCTGATGAAAACCATAGCGGCATTCTTGAAGGTGGTTGGTTGTTGACGACGAAAAGATTCCATTTTTTCTTCGTATTTTCTATCATCGAGGATTTTCTCCATCGACATGTCATGTACGATCACCCCGACCTTTCCTATACCTGGAATATTACAGAAGAATTGGCGAGAGAGACAGTATATAAGACAGAGAAAGAGAGATAGAGAGAGAGAGAGAGAGAGGGGGAGAAAGAGAGAGATAAAGAGAAAGAGAGAGGGGGAGGGGGTTTGTTAGTGGTCAATTAAACAAAACACTATGATTCAATTTGATTTTATACACAACAAATAATTAAACGTGTTGGTCCAGTCGATCTCCATTTATTGCATAATTTTATTTGGTCGCAGAATACAGACAGTGTTTCTTATGATCAGTGACAGTTCAAGCAACATGTGAAGTCCCAGGGTGAGAGAGGGGGAGGGGGCACAACAAGCCCCCCTAAAGTTACCATTAGGCTTATTTACTTTACAGAACAAATAAAAATAGTATGACTATAATTATATAGTTCTCTAAAACATTTGACAATTAGTGGCCGGGGAACGTGATTTGATGTGCCCTCTACCCCCCACCCCGGATGGTCGACTTAATTAAGAACATTTTTTGAAGTCCCACCTATCTCCCTTGCAGCTCTAGGAAGGAACTCGGTGTAGAGTGCATCCATAACGTCTGTGATAGCAAATCTTCTGTTTTTAATGGAATGGCAGAGTATCATGGCGTCGATGTCTTTGTCTCTGAAGATGAATTTCTCGACTTGGTTGTAAGGAAGCTGCTGATATCGGACCTCCTTCACTAGTTCATCCAGCTCACATGATAGCTCTTCCATGAAACCGCGGACGTTAGATTCTGGAGCAGAGGTACACACTGTGACGGCTACTTGGCGGTATACCTTAGACAATGACAATATATTTATAAACATGAAAACGTCTTTTGCATGCAGTTACCTAGCTACGGAGCATATAGAGTTCCAAAAGGTACTACATCCATAAATTCAAGTTCTGAGAAAAAACACGATTTTTTAAAATTATCATAGTTAGCAATGTCAGTTTGGAACGATACTTTGGCTGATTATACTATTGTATGATACAAGTATAAAACCTCTGCACAAAATATATTTGTCATGAATTTATGTTTTTTCTAATTTTTGTGAATGTAGTATACCTATTGGAACCAAAATTGGATGTAGTAGGTCTACTTTTTGGAACCGAAAATCTTGCATACTGTATGCAAGTTACAATGCATGACTTGAATGGATTTGATTTGATTTGATTTTGATTTGATTTTGATTTATTGGTTTCTGCATCTTTTTTTTCATCATACATTTTCATGAACATAATATGGTTTGATACAATATTTCATATGTATATATACAGCAAATAAACGAAATTAAACAAATATATTGAATGCCTAATTAACATTGGAATGATACAATATTTCATATGTATATAATTTTATACAGAAAATATACAAAATTAAACAAATATATTGAATGCATAATTAACATACATTAGATGCAGGAGGGCTACAGCATAAGCAGAGTAGCTTGACGTGCCCGCAGCCCTCAACTTAGATACAACAATAACAATTAAAAAGAAGAAGAGTGACTTGCAGAGAAGAAAAGGAAAGGATAGAGAAGGAATGGATATACATGTAGTACCTTTTGGAACCGAACCGATTTTTAAATGCCATTTTTTACTCTTTTTTTTTAAATTCAGCTTTTTGGAAGTGTCAGTGTATGAGGCTACTGGAAATGTGTACATTAATGCACAAAAAAAAATGGATTTAGTACCTTTTGGAACCGAGCTCTTCATATGCCCCCTCGTCTACTGGAAAAAAATGAATAGATGAAAAGATAGAAAAATAGGGATAAGAGAAAAAGAAATATATTGGCAATATATCTGTCCTCTCCCCTTCCATATGGTCTCACGAGTCTTATGATAATCCAAGCAATACGTTGTGAACTAGTAATCTATGTATCTTATGGTCCCATCAAAAGCAAAATTGATATTATTTTAGAAGCAGAATCGTAAACTTACCGGTGTTTCCACGATATGCTGATAATCTTTGTGTAACTTTGTCATTTCCATGATCAATGTTCCTTAAGGTGGACCCATGCAGCTCCGTACGTACTCAAGAAATATGTTTCAACATGGTATATCCATCATAACGAAATTTTCAAGTAGCCATATTATAGCAGCAAAACAAACAATCACATGCTAATGTGTACATTGTTTATTGCAATAATAAAAGATAAGAAGCCAGTAACCATACAATGGCATATCCTGTCACAAGACTTCCTGGGCTGATTCTATTCGTTAACAAAAACTTTTATAAAAATACAGAGAGGTGAACTTCATTTTCACTTTGGTTTATTTCCAACATTATGATCAATAAAGAATAAAGTACATGTAGTTTGAAGGGTTATTTTTTTTAGTAGTGGTATATATCCAGCGTTGAGGTTAAATCTCCCCCCCCCCCTCCCCCGTTCGAATGCCCAGGTTTATATAAAAAAAGAGCTAGACCAGGGTAAGCCAAGGTATTTTCCGCTAAAGCCCCCCATTCGGGCCGGGAATACCGCCACCTCCTTCTCTTATCAATGTCTATATACGCCACTGAAAGAATGTTCAAAGTACATGATCTTTATCCGCCTTGTCTATTGAATAATAGAGCGAAAAACGTTAACATTTATGATACTCATACGATTCGCTAGTTTCGCAATTCACTTTAATTTGTTCATTTATTGGCAACCAGAATAAGCACAAGACAGTGGACTTTGCACCCAATGGTGAAACCAGGAACTCCGAGACTCTATCATGATCAGTGACATATTGTGACCTCTGTATTTATTTTGTATGCCTCCGCTACAACGTAGCCGGAGGCATTATGTTTTCTGGTTGTCCGTCCGTCCGTACGTCCCGTACGTACGTCCCGTTCTTGTGATCGCGATATCTCAAGAACCAATTGATGGATTACCGCCAAACTCGGGTCATGTATGTATCTTGCAGAGCTAATGAAGTGATTAGATTTTGGGGTCACGAGGTCCAAGGTCAAAGGTCACAGGGCCCATTATGTATGCAAAAATAGTTCGTGATCGCGTTATCTCAAGAACCGATTGATGGATTACCGCCAAACTCAGGTCATGTATGTATCTTGCAGAGCTAATGAAGTGATTAGATTTTGGGGTCACGAGGTCCAAGGTCAAAGGTCACAGGGCCCATTATGTATGCAAAAATAGTTCGTGATCGCGTTATCTCAAGAACCGATTGATGGATTACCGCCAAACTCGGGTCATGTATGTATCTTGCAGAGCTAATGAAGTGATTAGATTTTGGGGTCACGAGGTCCAAGGTCAAAGGTCACAGGGCCCATTATGTATGCAAAAATAGTTCGTGATCGCGTTATCTCAAGAACCGATTGATGGATTACCGCCAATCTTGGGTCATGTATGTATCTTGCAGAATGCAGAGTCAATGAACTGATTAGATTTGGGGATCACAAGGTCAAAGGTCACAGGGCTCATTATGTATCTCAAAATAGCTCGTGATCGCGTTATCATTAGAACCAACAGATGGATTACAATCAAACTTGAATTTTAAAAATTGCTTCCATTTTGGTTTGTAAAATTGCTCTATGGCGGAGGCATCATTTTCGACTGCGCGCAGTTGAAGTTCCATCTAGTTTACTATTACTTTTTTCATCAGGAAGTGCGATGTGGCTATGAGTTGATTGGCGCATTCTGTAGGACTCTCTCCCTTGCAGAAAACTTCTTTGGAAATAAACTTATGTAATCCTTTTATCATGGTAAACAAAAAACAAACAAACTGAAGCCCATTATATCTTAATGAATTTGTTACTAGTAATTCCTATATTGATCTTGAAATTGATAAAGTCTGTTGGAGGACAGAATAGTAATTTTTAATGTATGGAAGCTTACGTATTTTTTTGTTTTAATTTGGGAGAACGGGTTTAAGACACTCCAGTGAGAGCTTATAAGGTATTTTAAGGGGATTAAAACAGCACTGTTCAAGCTTGTCTAAAACGCTCATCTTCCTCTTCCTAACCCTTTCTCCTCCTCCCCTATTTTTCTCTCATTCGTTCTTCTTTTATTTTCTTCTTCTTAATTAATCTGTGTTTCAGTATAAGTTAACCTCCTTCTGGCTCACAGGAACCGATATGTAAGTTATATAAAATACCCCCCCCCCCCACACTCTCTCTCTCTCTCCTTGGCTCCCTGTCTTCATTTTCTCTTTATCTCTGTATCTGTCCGTCTCTTTCTCTCTCTCTCTCTAAAATAATGTTTATATTCTATTGCTTATCAAGCAAGAAGTGTCTAGATGTTCATTTCTACATTTCACCCCCAAAAAAGAGACCATTTTAATAAAAATCTGAATCATGAATCTTCATTACGGTAATAACTAGAATACAATTTTCCAGAGGACAAGACAGCAATTAACACAAGAAGAATATATTCAGGACTTCAGCTATCATTTAATAATTAAATATACATAACAAACACACATTATATTTCAATATGTACAGGCAGTCGTTCCAGTTGTTGATGCCTGTCACACACTGTACAATCCAACTTTAGAGAAATATGCCAATGTTATGAAGTTGGCAATATTCTACCCCAAGCATTGATAACAGAAAGCAAATCTGCTCCAAATCAAGACATCGTCATCCAAAAAGTGTCACAAACTTACAGCTTATTTGATATTACAATATCCCCTGATTCTGTTTTCTTACAACTATTCAAAACCTCAGATGCATTTTACACTCTGTAATCTGTAATCTAACCGTGAATGCATTTTTTTTCTTCATGAGGCTGCAGTCGGACTATACAGTGTTGTGAGCTTATCCATTTTATGCACAGTGAAGTTAGCATTGAAGCAATCACTCATCAAATTCATTAATTTATCTACCTTATAAAAAAATTTATATACATTTACTATTGTACAATTTGAATAAAATATATATGTAAACAAACTAGATAAATGTTATATAGTACAGTAAGCTCGTTTGTGGACGGATATGGCTACTGGTAAACAATCTTTGGACTAGTGGAACAAGACCATCAAAATAAGAGCATTGATAAGAAAATAACCACCCAAAATATATTTACTCCTTTTCAACCCTGTAGTTTGTTTTCCACTTTTGGTTTTAGTGAAAAATATGATGTGTTGAAATTTAGAAATAGCATGAAATATACTTGAAAAACGTGGAATTTTCATTCCTAGATCTTTGGAAAGCAAAAGTCAAGTACAAGAAAACTATCAGTGACATCTCATTGAGAGATTGCTTAAGATACCAACAACCCACAAGACGGCAAGACTGATATTCTGATGTCATTAACCTCACAGGCCACTGGTCACATGGGCTATTGCTCTCCTGGGCCATCGGGTTTTTGGTCCATTGGTCAACTGGGTCGTAGCAAAAGGTATGCTCTAGGAGATTGTCAGAAGAAACGTGCAACATGTATTTACTGTAGAAGCAAGTCATCAATCCCTCGTGCTACAAAATTGTGACTTACAGAGCTTTACCAAATGCAATACGCTGTGAAAAACGGACTCCCAAAGCCCAAGCAGTTGTGTTTTCATGAAAATAATAAATTTGTCATAATTATAAAAATATGATTTCCTTTCAAAAATGATGATTCACATGCATTACCAGTCCCCCGTTTTGAAGAACATTTCCACCAAAATTCAGTCAAATGCATAATTTATTCTTGTTCTCAACAAAACACATGCATATATCAGACCCCTTGAAAGCAAGGATACTAGATTCTCACATAACTCACAGGTAAATAAAAACACTGATTGCATTTATACAGTGGTACTTCTTTATAAATACAGATGGTTCAAAGACACTCGTTTCCCCAATGATGCATCCCTAGACACTTTCTCTTCTCTGCAAAACTGAAACTCATCACGCTTTCATAAGTGCCCCATCATAGTTTGCTTGTTTAGTAGAATGGTTTCAGTGGTTCAATTCCACTAAAGTTCGAAGATGGTAATATAGTGTGGCATATTCTTTAAATGAACCAAGGCATCGACGAGGGACAGAGTTTCATTTGTGAGGGTATAGTTATTCTAAGACAAAGATTAAGTACAGGCTTTTAAAATGAGCCCAGTGACTTGGTTTTGAGTGCAAATGCAGGCCTTTTCATTCCCTGTTTGGGAGATTAGGTAATTTTTTTAATTTTTATTACACGAGACAAGACAGGTGTAACAAGGCCTTGAGAGTAAGTGCAGGACTATTCATTCTATGACAAAGATTTAGTACAACATTTCCTTCGATGAGCTTTGAGTGTAATGGCAGGTGTATTCATTCTCTATTCGGGAGATTAGGCATGGCGTTCTATTAGACGTGCCCAAACAATCTAGTTGAAACTATGCTTGAGCGTAAGTGCAGGTCTATTTGTTATGCTCTTCTCCTGATGGCTCTTCTTGGCTGCTGTTTCATGCATGACCTGAGCCATGCCAGGCAAACGGGAGAAGTAGTTACGAGCCCGGGTGTGCTTGGTCTTGATCTTGTGGCAGAAGACACGTCCATAGGCCTGAATCAAACATGAATGAAGAAAGAAAGGATAAGTGTTTTTATTCTACTGATATGACCCTGATTATGTACATGTATATCTCATATTACAATGCAAGGTCAAGACCTATAGGTCCCCATGTTGCTATTTTTTCTGAGGCCTCATTACATAAAGTAATTACTCCAATAGTCATAATGCATACTAAATTTGCCTAAAACCAAAGCTACACACGCTATCTTCACCACCACATTCTTTATCAATTTATAATTTACTGATAATTAAGCAACGTTTTTAACAGAATACTGATCATTATGGCCTCCTATAATAGAAAATGTATGTAAAAAAGCAAAAATATTCACAAAACCTACACAGAGGAATACCATTATACATGTACCATAAGATATATAGCTTCGTATATAATTTATGAAGACATTTACCTTATCCAGGTCATCAATCTGTGAATGGGCTTTCGCCTCATCCTTGGTGAGGAGGATGCAGTTCCAAGGAGACCATTCTTCATCCTTATCCCAACGGACCAGTACTAGATCATAGAGATCCTCCCAGGAGCTAAGGGCACTCTGGGTATTCCAGATATCAACCACCAAGTAGCGCAGGTCAGCCTCCTACACAGGGAAGAAACAATGAAAGACCACATACATTAGGCTACAACCTAAGAATTACACTGCAAAGGAATTTTAAGAACTGATGTCTTGACTACGAAATTGTGCATGACTTCTGACTTTTGGTGAAAAAATCTAAATGATGCCCTTTTCAACTAATCCTATGCCTACCCATTTTTTACAAAGCACTGGGTAAATTAAAACTGAGCCTGCTTATGTTTTCATGCATTCCCAAATTACTTTGAATATTTGTAAATGTTATAACTCTCTTCATGTAAAAATCAATGAATGTAAATGTAGATGGATAGTATAAATTTAAAGATGACATTATGAATTCCATCAGTTAAAATATCATTCTGGTTCATGTGTAAGCCACAGTAAAGCAATTATGCAGCAGTAATTTTAAATTATAAAAAAACTAGATGGAACTTCAACTGCGCGCAGTCGAAAAATGCCTCCGCCATAGAGCAATTTTACAAACCAAAATGGAAGCAATTTTTAAAATTCAAGTTTGATTGTAATCCATCTGTTGGTTCTAATGATAACATGATCACGAGCTATTTTAGGATACATAATGAGCCCTGTGACCTTTGACCTCGTGACCCCAATTCTAATCAGTTCATTGACTCTGCAAGATACATACATGACCCAAGTTTGGCGGTAATCCATCAATCGGTTCTTGAAATAACGTGATCACAAGCTATTTTGCATACATAACGAGCCCTGTGACCTTTGACCTCGTGACCCCAAAATCTAATCAGTTCATTAGCTCTGCAAGATACATACATGACCCAAGTTTGGCGGTAATCCATCAATCGGTTCTTGAGATAACGCGATCACGAGCTATTTTTGCATACATAATGAGCCCTGTGACCTTTGACCTTGTGACCCCAAAATCTAATCAGTTCATTAGCTCTGCAAGATACATACAGGACCCAAGTTTGGCGGTAATCCATCAATCGGTTGAGATAACGCGATCACGAGCTATTTTTGCATACATAATGGACCCTGTGACCTTTGACCTCGTGACCCCAAAATCTAATCAGTTCATTAGCTCTGCAAGATACATACATGACCTGAGTTTGGCGGTAATCCATCAATTGGTTCTTGAGATAACGCGATCACGAGAACGGGACGTACGCACAGACGCACGTGCACGCACGTATGTACGCACGGACTGACAACCAGAAAACATAATTCCCGGCTACTTTGTAGCGGAGGCATAAAAAGTAACCATGTATTGCCATTATAAAGAATTAAAGCTCGTTTTCATTTGATTTTTTTTTAAAGAATGACATGCGCTGCATATGAAATTCAATTGTCAGTGCCTTTTGCTTTTTCTCATGAACTGTGTACCCATAAGACATTGAGTGATTTCAAGTACGGTGTTCGGTGTTGGTGTTGGTGTTGAGAGCATGGAAAGGCTGCTAAACCGAGCTCCAACACCGACGGTCAGTTTAGAAGGACGATACCGATCGCGTTATCGATAGCTCAACACCAGCCTCAACACCGAGTGACGTCATACTCTACAGGCGAAAAGTCTTGCAATAAAAGCATAATCCTTTCAGAAATTCCATTAAAATTACATCATATCGAATATCAAATGTAAAGTCATATTAAACGAGCTGAAGACATGGAATTTCACAAGTTGACCTCTGTGACCCTTGACCTACATGCTCCAAAATCTAAACAGATCGTCTTCCTATGGTGATACATACTATCATTAAGTTTGAAGTGAAAATTCTCCAGTGGTTCTTGAGATATCGCGATAACGATCTCAATGTATGGAATTTCATAAGTTGACCTCTGTGACCCTTGACCTTTGACCTACGTGCTCCAAAATCTAATCAGATTGTCTTCCTATGGTGATACACACTATCATTAAGTTTGAAGTTTAAATCTCCAGTGGTTCTTGAGATATCATGATAACAATCTCAATGTATGGAATTTCATAAGTTGACCTCTATGACCCTTGACCTTTGACCTACGTGCTCCAAAATATAATCAGATTGTTTTCCTATAGTGATACACACTATCACTAAGTTTGAAGTTTAAATCTCCAGTGGTTCTTGAGATATCATGATAACAATCTCAATGTATGGAATTTCATAAGTTGACCTCTGTGACCCTTGACCTTTGACATACGTGCTCCAAAATCTAATCAGATCGTCTTCCTATGGTGATACATACTATCCTTAAGTTTGAAGTTTAAATCTCAAATGGTTCTTGAGATATCGCTAACAAACTCAATACAAGGAATTTCATAAGTTGACCTCTGTGACCTGTGACCTTTGACCTACGTACTCCAAAATCTAATCAGATCGTCTTCCTATGGTGATAAATACTATTCCCGAGTCTTAAGTTTAAATCTTAAATGGTTCTTGAGATATTGTGATAACGGTCAAACGGGACGGACGTACGGACGTACGGACGGACAACCCAAAAACATGATGCCTCCGGCACCACCTTCGGTGGCGGAGGCATAACAAAGGACCAAAGAAAAACTTTCCCAACAACAAAGTACAAAGATGCAGCTTTCCTCAACTTCTCCTTTTGTAATACATAGACACATATAACCACCTCTCTTGAATCTCTTTAAGAATCAGTTGCAAATCTTAGAACAGCTCTTTTAGAGAAGCCATTGAACCAGCCATTGCAGCTGAATGACAATCAGATCCTTGCAGGAGTAACATGCATTTCTACCCACCTGCAATAGAAAAGCAATCCTTGAGCCATCTCCCATGGCCTCTTCCGACTTGCGCAGTCCCTTGAGCATGAAGCGGAAGTGACTGTAGTCCTGCCTGGTCCTAGCGTCATTGTCCAGCTTGGTACAGCGTCTGCACCGCCCAACACTGGAGGAGTTGGAGGCCAGCTGGAATTCAGTCGACGGCAGGTAGCTGCTGCAGCTTGGGCAGAAGTAGATGTTCTTACGCAGCGTGGATGGATCCTGGGGTACCTGGAGGAGGAGAGAACAAGTAAAAACTTTTCAACATGTTGTCAATGTAGAGATTTCAAGGCTTTCCTTTAAAAAATTCCTGGGCCCAGTCTTATAAAGAGTTGATATAACCGCAACTTATTTGCAATTGATATCAATCACAACTATGTACATGAGAGATAGGAGACTGCAAACTTGGAATTGATTTGGATCAATCACAACTCCTTATAAGACACAACCTGGTGAAAAACGGCATGCAATAGCGCAGCGAACAAGTTGACTGGGTGTGCAGAGATCTTTGCACTTTCTGCTCATGCATTTCCTATATTTTGGGGGCTCTAATTCAAAAGTTAATCAGTCAAACCATAAGATGTGGAGTTTGAGTCTGAATGGATCAATGCAAATGACTCCCTTTTTTTATTTTGTCATTAAAATTACTCTGCACCATGCCTACCTTGAGTAATCTAGCTGCCTCTGCATTGAAGGTGGGTGTCTTGACGTACTGCAGGAAGAGAGTGGCAATTCTCTTACGCAGTCCTTCAAGATTGGACTCCCTCACACCTCTCATCAATAGATCAGCCTCGCGATCAATCAGCTGAATGATCTCCTGTGTCAGCTTACAGTCATGCTCCTAAACAAAAATGGACAGAAAGACAGTTTTTCATGAAGAAAGAAGCTGAACAGTGGGTGTGGATTGAAACTGGGTTAATATGTTAATGTTAAGAGAGAAATAAATCTTCATACAAAGTCGATATGGAGTGGCAGCAATAAAGTCAGAGAAATAAATTCCAAGAAATTCAGAAATTATGAATTTTCTACTTACTTTTTATACCTCTGTAAATATCTTCAGACATTTATCATTCCGATAACCCATTATGCCTGGGTACAATCTAAGATACTCTAGTCTTAGATGATACTAATGATGATTATGATTACATCAATACTTCTCTATCAGGTTCTTACCTTGACCGTGTGTTTGAGGGTGAGTAAGACATCTAGCCTCTCATCCTGGGTCAGGTACTTCATATTGAGACTGTTGTAGATGTCTTTGAGTTCCCTTGCTCTGATTGTATAGGCTGTATCCATTTCGGTGTACTTCCCATCAAAAGCCTTCCATCGCCTTGGAGCAGCAGCCTGTCAATGAGAAAGGATATTGGTGATTGGGTACTCTGTGACAGCACCAAATGCTTGATGTTTGCAGCAATGCTGATATCAAATGCCATTCAGTATCAGACTTCAATTCCTTAATTTTTTCATTTTCAGTATTGTACAGGGATAGTGACAAAGCAGGTACCGTATTTGCCGGCGTAAAGGCCGCAGTATTTTCTCTTCCAAAAATATCAAAAAGTCTGGGTGCGGCCAATCCGCAACAACAGTAAAAAATTGGCTGTTAAAACAGCACGTAATTTCGTACATATGGGACTCCCAACGGTACAATGACTAGATCTATACCAGTAATGGTACAGGACATTTTAGATTAACTCTACACATCTTACCGACTATTTCATGTTGCATTGTTGACATGAAGTTTTGTCGATCTCGTGAATAAACTTCATTACCTATTTTTAACAAATTCTACCGGTAGATCTAGAGTTAAGTCCGTGCCATTGCATTGCTAAAAGAAGGGACCGTTACGGAGCTACCGCAAGCGCAACTGCGCATCCGGACGAAGTCTGTTTTCTTACTGTTTTCTTCGTATCCATTTCACGCTATTTCGTAGGTAGGGGTATAAATAGGATACCAAAACTGCCTGCGATACAGAACTAACTTCAAAATCAATGAAGATTTGCTAAATTACGATCAATTTTGCGGTTAACTTATTTTTTTACTGTAAATGTTATAAAAATATTGATGAATTTGGTATCAGTTTGTAGAAAAAATAGTTTTCTACAAGAAATTTATGATAATTTTGTTTGGTCTGTTTGGTTTTTTCCTTCCATTTAAAAAAATTTTTTTTTTTTAAATTTTTTATTTTTTTTGTCTATGAAATGTCAAAATCGGGGGTGCGGCTTATGCGCCGCTGCGGCCTTATCGCCGGCAAATACGGTATATGCTTTGATATACATTGGTTTTTTAGGTTGCAATTTAGCATATCACAGTACCTCAGGTTGTAAATCATTTCAAAGGGTTTGATGTCTTGTCCAAGAGTAACAGCCAACTGCCTTGGTCTGAAACCCAGGATCCTATGGTTCTACATGTATAACCAGAACACTTGTCCTAATCATATATGTAACAAATCTTCAAGCTTCCAGAGCTGTACAGATTTGAGAGTCATTTTAACCATTAATGGACTGACAACTTTTGAAGAGCTCACATTGCACAGTGCTTTTACTACGGATAACTTCATCCATGATCTGTACATTTCACAAAGGCCAGTCGACTGTTGCAATCGTACCTTATCAAGAAAGTTCTGGATAGATCTCTGCTTGTTCTCATTGTCTGCTTCCAGCTTGTGTCTACCTATAGCTGCAATCAGCTGGGTCTCTTGATCCAACAAATGACAGAGGGCAGCTTTTCGTTGTGCACCACCCGTTGTTTCGTCAATTTGTGCTAGTTCTTCCTGCCTCCATTCTAATTAGATAAAGAAGAAGAATAGCAAGGTTGGTGTTAGAATATTGCTGTTAATGGGCTATCCAACGCTTTTTGGCTTTTGTGATTTGAGATCAAATGGCGAGGGATCAATTAATTCTTTGTAATGTCAGTAATCCATCTTCATGTGAAATGATCATAAGCTCATAAGTTGACATTTTTATATTTGATATTTTTTTAACTTGGTCTTTTTACAAAATATGTGGGGAACAACAGGAAGGGAACTACAAAGCAGTTTTAAGGCTTGTTAAATGCAATAATTGAAAATTAGCATGTCACTGCAGGCACATTCCTACAAAAATGTAGGGTGCACCGTGTAGTCACCAAAATCTGACATAAAATCATTACTGAAAAGATATGTAATATCTTTCCATGAATATAGAAAAGTCAACCATTTATCATGATGGGATAACAACAAAATTGTTAAGGAAATGAGCATTTCAGATTATCATGATAAAATTTCAATGTTTCAAGAAGCAATCACCCGCACTCACTTTCTAAAGCATGGTAAAGGAGGTCAAAGTCCTCCTTTGTACGTGGATTCATGCGTCGCTCAAATTCTTGCCTGATGCGCTCTTCTTTCTCCTTGATCTTACGCATCTCCTCCCGGCGCTCCCACTCACGCCTCTTGACCATGTCTTCCTTGAGCCGCACCACCGTGTTGTTGGCCTGCCATCGACGGAAATACGACTGCAAGATGATGACCTGAATGAAAGAACCAATACGAACCAGTTTAGCACTATAAAAAAAGAGGCTTCCAATAAGCATGACTAGAGAGTATTTGTGTACAGGAAATGCATAACTTAATTATACACGTATGTACTGATAAAAGTCTAGAAGAAATAAAAATATCAATACCATATTCACGCCTGAACATGACAGCTCTTTTAAAAATTGATGCCATATTGACAAGATACATGATTTCATGATCTTCATATTTCCACAGGAAAAGCCATACCCTTCCATTAGACCTCAACAAGTCACTTCAAATATAAAAGTACACTAGAACACAACTGTACCTTTTCCAGTCGTTTGCTGTGGTATTCATCTGCAGTCTCATATCTGCCTGGTACTACAAGTTTGTCAGTCATGTTAGACATGTAACATCCGATGGTTGTCATCTGTGTGGAGGTATCCAGCGTGGTCTGTTGGAGTCTGTTCTTGGCCGATACTGTCTGGGTGTCGCGGCAGAACCTCGTTATCCCATCGTCTGTGCGCACTCTGCCTTTGGTTTGTGCCGATGCGTTGTGGAACTCCACTCCTGTAAGCCTGTGACGGAACCCACCCATGAAGGGTTTGCGCCTAGTGGTGCGCTCTATCTCTACCACTACATCATCAACAGTTCCATCCTCTGTAAGAAATAAATATGGAAAGATTAAGAGATAAAAATATGGCTCTTTGTCATTTCCATTAAATTAAATCACATTTAGGTGAAGTAACCATATGTCATTGCAAAATATCACAGCTGCATTAAAAAAAGGATTAATGATATGATGGTCAGTAATTTCATGCAATCAAAGATATTTACCCATTAATTATCAGCCAATGGAACATTAATCATCAAAATGAAGATTTATTGTGAAGAAATTATAGGAAATATTTCAGACATGTACAAACCTCTTTCTATTCTTGTGGTGATGATGTCAGGCATGTTATATTCAGGCTTGGGTTTGGGTGCCCTCAATGGGACATTGACAGGATCTGATGAAGAGATCTCTAACTGCACAGCTCCATTGGGTCCTACACCGATGGAAGCCAAGGTCATGTCTGCACCTACATCAGCACCTGAGGAGAATAAAGCAGATTTGCATAGGGTTTTAAAAAAATTGGCAAGCAACCACAAGAAAAGGTTTAGGACCATTGTAAGCATACCTTAGCAGACATGGGACAGAGCTCCATCTAAATAAAGAGTTGTGGCTTCTCCGAGACAATTGCAAGAAACCAGAGTTAATTTAATCACAACTCTTTACTGTAAATAAAAGATAGGCGATTATAAATTTAGAAATGGATTGGAGAACTTTCTCATCAGATTGAAATTGATATTATTCTCACCATCAAACATGAAGACAAGCTTGTCTGCTGGCATCCTCAGTTCATTAGCAAGATGCTCTTTCAACTCCTGCATGGTTTGTCCCAAAGCACATGCCATGGTTGTAACCTGTCCACTGGGCATCAGCACGAATTTCACTGTAAAATGAAATGAAAACATTGTCAATATTTTTTTTGGCCATTGTACAATGTATAAAGGAGAGAGAAAGTGAGTGAGAGAGAGAGAGAGTAAGAAAGAGAGCGTGTGTGTGTGTGTGTGTGTGTGTGAGAGAGAGAGAGAGAGAGAGAGATAGAAAGTGGTTGAAATCTATGGTAAAAAGTTTTTTTGGGGTGGATTTTCCTCACTTCATAACACTGCAGCCCCAAGTATATTATACAGTGCCTCTAACAACGAGACAGAGCGTGAAGTAAATGAAAAGTAAACCCTGCACTACAGTATATACAGATTAGTCTGTACTGAGGATTTTATACACAATAAAAATGTAATTTCCATATGAGACTTATGACTCCATGTAGTGTATGTCCAATTTGATTTCGGAGAGGAGAGCTAAAATATAAATTAATACAACTACAACATACTGGGTCAAACACACTCTTTTTCATTAAAAAAAAAGTAGGAGATCACTAATCAACAAAATGAAACCTTTGAGAGAACACACTGATATTACCTGTTGCTGTAGCATTGACCATCATATCTGCATCTGGTTGAGGCGAAGAAGCATGTGGATCCACCTCATGTGTGTCTCCCGTCTCCTCTGTGGCCATGCCCATATCCCCTGTGACTGGAGCAACCTCTTCTTCTGTCTGCTGCTGGCCAAAACCTGCTTCTCCTTGAACTGCTTCTTGAGTGCCTTCTGCAGTTTGTTCATCATCTTTGACTGCTGCACTGTCAGTAGGATGATCTTGCTCTGCTTCATCTGAAGCACCTTCTTGAGCTTCCTGATGACCATCTTGACTTCCTTGCTCAGCTGCATCTCCTTCAGCAGCAGATGGATCAGCACCGTCAGCTGGAGTATCCACATTTGGGGCATCGTCTCTTAATTCTTCAGTTTTTTCTTCTTCTGCACCAACTGCCTCTCCATTACCTTGAACCTGTTCCCCTTCATTATCACCACTAGGAACCTCCTCTTCATCGGCAACATTCTCTGGCTTCTCTCCTGGACTGTCACTGACTTGTTCAGATTCGACAACATTTTCTTGAGTGTCTTTGCCATCTTCTTGAGTTGTAGTTGTGGGTAATTGCTCTATTTCTTGACTAGTTTCCTGTTCTTGTCCTTCTGTTTGCTGGGATTGATCAACTTCTTCTGTTGGAGCAGGTTCATTTGCTTGTTCTTCAGACATATTGGAACTTCTTTTCTGTAGTCAATATATCAAGAGAAAAAAAATCTGCATCATTCAAAATAGTTTTTTATTCACATATTTTTTTTGTTAAATCCAAAGCAAAGGCAAAAGAGAAGGCTTGATTTTTTGTTTATTATGCATCCGGTGAACAACATGGATGAATCGTCGGGTTAGGACGAAGAATCACCCTTTTTCCAATCAAAGACTTCTTCAAATTATAATTTCAAGTGGGTGGCACGATGCCCAGAGGAGTCAAAAAACATTGTAAGTGAAAATCGTAATGAGATCTACTCCCTTTTCACATTTTGAGATAATGTCGCCCAGTCCGCTGTCTGAATCGTTTTCCTGTTCACCCTCTGGAGCTCTGACGCCGGAGCTCCCTGGAGTTACTTCTTCCCCAGAACTGTGAGGACATGGAACACCCTCCCAGCCAATGTCGTGACAGCCCAATCTGTCTTTACCTTGATTTACCTTGATGTTGGGCTTCAAGTATAATTACTTATGCCCCTCTGCAGCAGGATTAATGTCTGTGGTGTGTACTGGGGATTGCGCCTATGTCGGAGCATCGGACAATGCAGCAGCACAGAAACATTTCTTTAGGGTTGAACGTAGAAGTAGCTCTCCATGCTTTTTCCAGGTTGGATTAATGGATTTGAATGAGTTTACAGATGGGCTATCGATTACATAAGCTGGAAGTGCATTCCATTCCAGCTGTCGAAGCCTTTTGTCTCCAATTGACGAGAGGCTGCAGCAGCTAGACCCAATGCTGCTTTTAGTTTTACTTGCACCTTGTTAATTATTGGCAGATGGCACATGCACCCTATCCTGGCCTTGTGACACCCACTAAAATTCTAGTCACTAGGCCTACACCACTCCAGCAAAGCATAGAGAGTCATAGACAGAAATGACCATCTGGTATGGGTCATTCATTAATAAAACTTACATTTGTTGACAATCCCCATACACAGACGGTAACCCATACGGCTCGCACAGGGGGGAGAGATTGAGCCGATTCTGAACCACTTTTGGCTTAGAAACTTTCTCCCCGATTTTCTTTATTTAGATCTAACTTTCTGATTTATAAATCAGATAGAAAAAAACTATGCATATTTTTCTCCTATGTACAGTTTTCAAATTTTGTATGACTTATTTCCAAATGCGAAATTTACGGACTTACGTAGACTATATGAGTTATCCAATTTTTTATCTCAGAACCATGAAACGGTACGTTCATGCATTCGAACTGGTAATCTATGACATGATCCGGCCGATATATTTCCGGGTCAACTTACCAAAACAATGCTAATGGCCAATCAGAACACTCGGTTTGATATTGGGTTTATGAATATTCCAATATCACTGGGTCAAGCCGGGCCGACTCGTACGTAGCTATTGGACATTCAAAAAGAAAAAAAAATGAATATTCATAAATTCAAACCAAGATGGCTGACAACAAATCATGTTGACGACAAGACTTTCTCGCATTAATCATTAATTTAGGATCTAAATGAGCAAGCTATCGTAAGTCAAAGTAGATATTTCCGTGTTATTTTTAATTTTTAATAAGATTCAGTGTAAAATTGCAGCCAAAGTGGATACATGAAGACGTAAAGAGTGAACAACTTGTTGCATATCTCATTCATCGCAGTACGGCCGAACCGAACCATTTCTCCCGTACAGTCCCCATATAGGACGTTATACTAGAGGCGGTCAGAGGAGCCAGATGCAATCTCAGCGGAACAACCGTCGATATCATTCAGAGACTGAAGCTTTCGGTCTAAGAAAAGTAAGATTAAGAAAGTCAATTCTAATGCGTGTTGACCTCTACTAGCGCTGTATGATGGTGTGACCAAAGTTCGCGCGTGACCAAAGTTCGCTTTCTCAAAAAATCGGTAAGATTTCGAAAATCTGATATCACCAATGGAAAGAGGATCATAAAATTACCCAGAAACGAAATTTTCTTTGGAATTGGGTATGAAATTGTGAAAATATTGACAAAAGATCGGCAAATTTTGCAGTCATTTGCATCCGTTCCGACAAATTATCAACTTACCGAGAAGGGTTTGGAAATCTTCATTTTGAGAGCAGATATCCTCAAAATTGTAAGTAAAGAGTGGTACCAACTGATTGTATGATATCTTGCCTTGCAAATTATGAAATTACCTTATTTTTGATGTATAGCATTTTTGTATAAATCAGCTGTAAACCCCCGTGCGTGAACTTAGGTCTCGTTGTTTTTAAGACTTTTTTAGATGCAGCACGCACGATCGGACATCGAATTTTTAGATCGCGATATCTCCGAAATCCTTCAACGATAAATTTTCTAGTTGACCCAATTTGTAGTACAAAAGCTTTGCCGTTCGTTTGGTAATAATTGAAATAAACAAATTTGTGTAGAATATGAGAAATCATAGATCGAATATCACATTTTGTGATATGTTCTAAAATGTCCGTGAACTTTGGTCACCCCTTCATACTACATGTACGTGCTAATGCATGTAATACTAGTAATAGGCAGCAATTTCACACATGAATAGTCAATACACACATTACACACAAATGCACACAATGAATACGATGTGGCTGATCAGCAAGTTTGACAGTAGACTCTCAGTCACAATTGCACAATTTGAATTTTTAAATTATTCTTTCTAACAGTAACATCGCGCAACGGTAAGTTAAAAAATTGTACCGATTTTTAGTGAAATCAATCAGTTGAGTTTTGCATTTTTTTTGTACAGTGGTGTTTGAAATGTTGAGAATCAATAGCACAGCTTTAGTTTTAATAATACACAGCCAGGATAGTAATGCAGCTATGACTATGTCACTGTGTCCATAATGTGTGGGCCTAGGCCTACACCAAACTAGTAAACTGTTCTGCAAGAATCTTCAATTCAAGATTGAACGAAGGAAGCAGACTGCACCAAACTCCAAAGGCAAAGAAGATATCTAGTCTTTTATCTACTTACCAAATTAAATGATAAATAAATCACAGTTAAACGTATGAAGAGGTGTCATTCAAGTTCAGAAATAAGAAAGAAACCATAGTCTATCCGTGGTTGACGTTGACATGATCCATGAAGTCACTGGCTAGCGCTAGCCTTGATCTGATGCATGATAGACACAAGATCCTAGCCTAGACTATAGGCCTGTATTGCACTCGACGTTCCGCTATATTTCATAGCGTACACATACACACACGTACACTGACGTTCCTCATAGACGTACACATAAAAAACGTGCGGTTGTTTTTGATGACGTCACGTTGCTGTGCAACGCCACTTTGTTAGTCAATATAATGAGGTAATACTCTCATAAAAAGGGTTTTAAATAATAATTTCACTTTATCATTATTATTTAGATGTATAACAAATATACTAGATAATATCCGAATTGAATTATTATGAATATTTAATTATTCAAGATAAAAATCGTTGTAAACACGATTCGGCATTTTTCGTGAATTTCCGGAAATTCACCCTAACAACCGAGGAAGCCTCCGTCGAACCTCGGACTTATTGTTTTGCAAGATCAATCAATAGAAAATTCATTAAAAGATGACAAACATCTGTTAATATTGTTAACAATATCACCTGTGTGTTAGTGTAAGATGTAATCTGACCTACATCGAATACTGTGATAAAAGTGAGTAGAATTACCATTGAATTAAATGTCAATTTGTTAGCGACAGTGCAGCGACACCATCTCGACGCTGCGCGCGGCACTGCACTGCACTGTGGGCCGGCAGCCACGGCCTTACCTAGCTTTGGCATTCAATCGGGCCAGGCCTCCGCGGCCGCGCCCGGCCAAGAGGCCCGGCCCGGGTCAAAACTTGTAGCATTGCCATGGCATGGGCATGGGGGGTTTATTATTAAGGGGTGTCCGGACGCTTAACAAAAATCAAGCCTTCTCTTTTGCCTTCAAATATGACGAAATGTATGCATCAATGATCAAGTTGCACTTACTGTCTGTAGCTGTCGACCTGTCCCTAGCCTAGTAATTTTTAATTGTATGGACTATGGTGACTTGGACTTGGTGGTGTGACCAAAAAGTCACCAAAGCAAAGTTCGCGTACTAGTAACACTACAGAGTACAGTAACACTAATTAGACCAAAAATTTCTCTTTCGTTCGTTAGCCTCTGATTTGGAGACAGAAGCCGACCATAGCGGCTGCATTGCAAACTAATAATGCTCGCATCCGAGCAGTAAACTTATGCCCAAAAATCAAAATAGACTAGGCCCTACTACATTTTACCCGATGCATATCCGATGCATTTATTATTGTAAATTAGGCCTAGGCTAAACTACATCGGTTCCACTTACCAGATTGACTGTATGATGCGTTTAATGGTCTTTTTTCAGGATTTTCATCACGGAAATTGAGCTCCGTGTTGAAATTCTTGCAGCCGTATTTAACTGTTACTGCGCATGAAGGAAGATGACGTCATCCATTGACAGTAACAATTTAAAAGACGGCTGCAAGAATTTCAACACGGAGCTCAATTTCGGCGATGAAAATCCGGAAAAAAGACCCTTAAACGCATCATACAGTCAATCTGGTAAGTGGAACCGATGTAGTTTACCCTAGGCCTACTAGTACTATCTAGATCTAGATCTAATAATATTACTGGAGTTGAGAGTCAACAGGCGCAGGCTGGCACTGGCAGAGCTAGAGCTTGAGTGAGAGGTTGTACTTGATCTTAGTTGAACTTTGAAGTTGTACTGTAGAGTAAAGGAGGGAGTTTTCGGCCGGTCCGTTGGATGCATGGTAAAATCCCTTTAAAATACATTGCATAATAGCATATCATATATCACACACATACAATAACATGCCAGAGTCACTGGAGAACCACATTTGCAATGGAAAATGTATCCTTTCAAATATCACATTTTAGCGATGTAATCGGCGGTCCCGCCACCCGAATCTGAAAAATCGAATATCTTACGCGTGTCTGTAAGGAATATGGGTACCGTAAAATGAGCTGTATTTCAAGTATTTTTCAGATTTAGAGCCAGATTTTTTGAGTACCGCAAGCTTAAAAGTATCTCACCGCACGTATCTTATCACTGCAGTCGGATACTATAGCACTGTATCTCTGTTTAGTTTAGATTCTAATTTCTGATCACCGCACCCGCAGGTGTAGTTTTCGGCCGTTTTTCTGGCCGCACGTGCTATAGATCAGCGGGCGAGCGCACGGCACGCTATTGAATTTGTACATGCGGCCGAAAACTGTCTCCGAAAAAGTGAACAAGGAAATGAATATTGCCATGGCAATTCATGATTTTTTCTGGGATTCTTTTTTTTTGTTTAAATAATAATAGTATTGGCTTCATGATTTTAACAAAAAATGATAATAAATAGGAAGTAAATTAGAGTGCAAATATAGAATTTTGCCCGAATTTGGCCGAAAACTTTCTCCTCTACTCTACCAGTACTCTGTAGTTAGTGGCAGAGGTGAGCTGGCTATTGCAAAGTTGATATCAATCAGATTCAGAGTCTGCAATTGTTCTGTAAAATTAAGATCATGCATTAGATTTAGAATTTACTATTTAGATGCAACAGCTAGGCCTTCTTGTTCTTCGGTTCAGTCTCAGCTAGCTCAGTCTGCTTCCTTAAATCTTGAAGATTCTTGCAGAACTTTGGTGTAGTGTGTGTCATACTCATATTAAACTAAGGATAGGGTGCATGTGCTAATCATACAATCGTACTAGATTCTAAGTTGTATTGAAGCATTTACTAGACTCTAGAGGGGATGTATTGTACATTG
This sequence comes from Mesocentrotus franciscanus, assembly GCA_037976565.1. Classification (NCBI taxonomy): domain Eukaryota; kingdom Metazoa; phylum Echinodermata; class Echinoidea; order Camarodonta; family Strongylocentrotidae; genus Mesocentrotus; species Mesocentrotus franciscanus. The sequence goes on from CP137666.1 coordinate 43,445,260, forward strand.
TTACATGTATGATGTAGATCTGAATGTTATCATTTGTTCAGAAAACTGCAATTATTGTGAAAGATGCACGTATTCCACTGCTGATTGTTACTGATGTTTTTCCTTTTGTTTTATTACTGTACTAATAACTAATGTAGATGTCTCGAGTAAATGGTCACAGCCCAATTCACAATGGAACCAGGATCAACCAAAGAAGCCCAGGACCTGGTCCCAAGAGTCCTACCCATAATGGTGCACACACAGAGACTGGGGGCTCACACCTGGTCAATGGCAAGCCTCGTCTGCCGCCCATCAACACTCCGGCAAGTATCTTGTCCAGCAGAAACTCTAGGGACTATAGCAAGAGCAAGCTAATGACTCACAGGAGAGCCAACGAGATGCAGGGACTGTTGATGGAGAAGATCTACCAGAAAGCAGAACAGATCAGGGAGGATGTGGAGGAAAAGGCCAAGAAAAGACCCCCTTCTGCAAATGATCCAGATTACCCTTTAACGGTTAGTACAGGTTTTTCTTTATTTCTTTTTTTCAGTAAATTCAGTCTTTAATAACTGTATTAGCGAAGGGGAATTTTCTTTATTAAATTGAACAGTTCTTAAATTATTTTTCAATGATTTTTGTTTAGTCTCAAACTTTGTATTGATTAAAAAAGCAACAACAACAAAAATGTTCCTCACAACTTGCTATGGTAAGAATCTTTCAAACAAGGACTTCATTTAAATACACAAGCCATTTAACAAGGAAATTAAGGTAAGTTACTGATGTTGAAATGAACTCTTGAAAATGACTATCATGTCTTGAAGAAAAAAAAAGTATTTTGTTTTCTTCATCACAGGGGTTTTGTCATCAGAATATCATGTATTTATGATTTATATTATGTTCATGTTTATCATTCTTTGATGATTGAATGTTTTCACAGATGATGAGTAAAGATCGTCAAACAAGGGTAAGATGTGTGATTCATCCGTGTTGATCATCTGTGCTTGAATTGTGTTGTGACACTTGTCTAATTGTAGCACCACCTATATAATCTTCTGTAGTCACTTTGTATATACACATTTATGCACTGAATATGAAACTGTGTAAGAGAAAAGATGTCACTGCTCCCTATTTGGAAAGGATTTATAGTGTCAACATGGACATTGATTTTATTCAGCATGCTCTCAAACTCTCAAAATTACACATACACGTAAATATACATTGATTCCAGGGTTGTAACTTATTAGAATTAGCTATTTTTAATTGTGTGTGTGTGTATGTGTTTGTTTGAACAATAAAAAAAACCTGAGAAGGAAAATTAGTAAGGAATCTACATGTATTGTGGAAGTAATTATGCAATACTTATATTCAAAGTCCAGTTATAGGAACCCAAAGCATTTATCCTTAGTCCTATCCTTAGTTGAATTTAGTTGCCTTAATTGTCTATCCTCATCATGCATGTGTAAAAGCTAACCTCAAACACTTCCTTTAATGATTCAGAAAGCAATTATCTGCTGTGTCTGTGTGTGTAATATATGATTTCATCCTAATCCATCTAACATCATACTTTGTATGGTTGCATGGATGTACACATTTGTTTATGTATCACCCCATCATCCCCCCCCCCCCTTCTCCTTCCTAAGAAATGCAGGGTTATTTTTGTGCTCTCTCAGCTGGGAAGGGGCGGATTCACCACCCATGCTCTTTTTTAATGTTAAAGGTTTTTTTTAATAAAAAAAAGCATAAAGAGCAAATACAGTAAATTAATATGATTAAAATAGAGTGTGTATCACTGTTTGTGTGTTTCTTTACTTTTATTTGATGGAGTCAAAGAATTTTGTATGATGGGAAAGTACATTTATTTTTTATTTTTTATGAGGCCACCATCCATCTCCAGCCTAACCGCTCACGATGGTGGTCTCCTGCGTTCTAAATTACCTCTCTAATTTATTGAAAAATGTTTACTATGTATTTGTTATCTTTTGTGTATGCTTCGTACATGTTTATTGTATGATATAACTGTACATGACCTTCTATTTAATTACTTTTGTAAACATGTTATTCATTGTATTTGTTATATTGTTCGAATTTTTGTAATTTGAGTTTGAATTTGTATCTTTTTGAATGCAGAAATAAAACTAATCAAACAAACAAACATGTAATTAGTGTAAGGTAAAATTATAACAAAAAAAATTATGCAAAAAAAAGAAGTAAATAAAGTGTATGTTTCTTCTAAATTGATATAGAAATTGGTTATTCTTCTGCTTGATGTTTACAGTGTAAAAGTAAAACTAGCACATTTTCCAAAGGGATTTTTATAGATATAGCTAAAGTGTATATAGTATGTAGATATAGTCAAAGCTACAGAGCTATAGATTCTAATTAATTATATTAAAAAGAATAGATGAAATGAAAATAGTACTTTTGTAGTTATGTGAAATGATAGAGCTGATAAAAAGATATAGAATATCGTGTGTTTTTATCTAATGATCTTTCTTCTTCCTCTCCATCATAATTATAGCAAAATTACCAATACATGAAGCAATGTGTGGAGAGTGGTCCTATCCCAGTTATGGAAGAACAACGGTATACCAACATCCTCAGTTTGGTACCCTCCCACCTCCAAGAGTCTAAGTACATGCAAGAAACCATACAGGAACTGTTTCAGGAGGTACAGGGTGACTTCCACAGTAGCATGATGAAGTCCATGAGTGAGTATACCAGAAAAGCTTCTTGCATTAAGGTTCAGGTCCTGGCCATACTGAGATATTTTACATTTATATGAGCACCATTTTCTCTCCTTTTTTTTATATTGATATGGAATAATCCATGAGAACATCTCTTTATATTAATAATAATAATAATAATATTGGGTTCTTGTATAGCGCTCATATCTGTCAGACTTGACACTCAAGGCGCTCCCGATTATTACCCTGGCTTTAGCACGGCTGCCATTACAGCGCTCTAGCATTTCAAGGAATTAATTCCTGCCAGGTACCCATTTAAATCACCTGGGTTTAGTGTGGCAAATGTAGATCAATGTCTTGCCAAAGACATTAGTGCTGTGGCGGGACTCGAACTGCGGACCTTGCGATCGACAGTCCGGTGACGTATCCACTCGACCACGACACCTCTATTACAAGTCATAATACTTTTAAAAAATAATTGTACACTGATTATTCACATGTTAATCAATTTCATGCATATACAACTTATTGATTCTTTGATACTGCAGATGTACGAACTGCACATGTATATTTTACCTTTCCCCCCGAATTGGATCTGTAGAGATCATAGTTACTAAATATACCAAGTCATTTCATAATTGCTGTAATGTAGTAGCCATTGTTAATGATCTGTTATTCTGGTACTTTGGTTGATTTCATTTGATTTTTACCTTGATACAGCACAACATGTATTGGTCAAACCAAATATAAAAGGGCTTGAGAAAGACACAACCGGAGAGCCACCAGCAGAACCAGTGTAAGTATTTACTCATCAATCATATGTGACAATTAATTAGGGGGCAATCGGTCATTTAATATTTATCCTTTTTGGGGGGGATTGTGTTATCTAGCTAGCTCCAAGCATTGTATTTGTTGTATTTGAATCAGAAAGTAAGTTCTATAGTTTTATTGACTTGATCTGTCCAAAGAATCGCTTTTTTCTATTTTTTGAATAATTTTCAAATTTGTTTTTTACGTTTGAAAAATGTGGTAATTATGTCAAGTTGAAATGGGAGATATCTTTTGTGCACAATGCAAAGTGAATTATAGAAATACCCTACCTTTGATATTGTATTCATGATGACACCTTATAACGGAGTGGTAAAATATGGATTAATTAGCCAAGGTTATGATATCTGTACACTATAGTGGTCTTGACTACTCCAGCCCTTGGCACAACGACTTTTTGGATGCGGTGGAAGCGATGCAGTGCAACCTCCACGTCACCCATCCTTCCATGCAGATTGTACTGGGCATGTGTCAGACAAGCCTTGGACAGCTCCTGCTGGTTGATCTGAAAGGTCAAAGGGCACAGGGGCCAGTAGAGTGCGAGCACCTGAAAAATAATGTCATTCTCGAATGTGAGAAGATGGAAGAGAGGTGAGTGACCTTACAGGCTTGTTCAGATACGACGCGATGAACCGCCGCAAAAAAAAAGTTATTTTTTTAAATATGTAAAGTGAATGGCAATTTCACGCAATAAAGGACTTGCGCGTATTCACTGAGCTCTGTGTTATAAGATACAGAAATGCAAAGGGTATTACACTCTACGTCATAAAAAGACTGCCACGGTTTTGCCGCATCATATCTGATGGAGTCTTAAGAGCAAGGAACATGTAATTAAGTTTCAGGGGGATTCTAAATATACTGAAATATGAAAATTGTTATGAAATAAATCATATATTATTATTTGGAATGATAGAGAGATATTTATCTAGATGCATGGTCCATGAACATGCTGTATTAGTATTAGTATTCACACTGCCAGTATTCCAAGAGTATTTTGTCTTCAGTGATTTGCAATCGATAATATAAAGTCTTTAGAAACATCCCTGTGTATGGATTATGAGCTTCTTTGTGATTTGGGAAACAGCACATTTCAATTTCTGAATATGTTTTCTCTGCAGACTGATGCATAGCTGGTGGCCTGAAGTACTCAACGTGTTCATGGATAGAAAAAGATTGTCAGATGTCTCTTCTGAGAAACTAGAATCTTTCTACTGCAGTGTCTCTACTCTCATATCGAATCAGGTAACTTATAGTTTTAGCTGTATCATTTGGTAATTGTTTTGATTCACCTTTATACCTCACTTCAGAACAGTGTTCATTTGTCTCATTTACTCGTATTCTACATTGCTGTGCATTTGTTATAACTGTTTGGTATAATTGAGTCTTTGATTTTGCACTTCACACAGCTGAAAAAGCTGATTGTACGATCTATTGAAGCATGGGTGGAGCTATTTGATATGGAAGACAAACAGAACCTGCCTATCTTCAAGATGGAGCTGACCTATGACAATGACAAGATGGAGTTCTACCCGTACTACTCAGACCTGGAAGAATGCCTCCTCTTCGTGGTCCTCCAGCTGACCAAGACCATGCAAAGTGTCCCCACTGTCCAGTCTTGGCTCTCCGGCACCAACGAGCTCAATAGCATCGATGCTATGGTGGCGGAGCATGTTGTTACGGCAGCAAGAAGCACGCTGAAGGAAGCCTGCAAGCTTAACTGAAAAGCCCAGTGCCCACCTGGATTCTTACAGTAAGCACCTCTTGTTATGCATCTATCTGTAAATAATACTTACTTGTAAAAAAAATGAACATTGCTGATTCATGATTAAAGATTGCCAACATAATCTCTCCCAGTTTGTTAATGATTAGTCAAGATTGTTGGAAGTGGCATTTGCTTCCTTGCCCACTTGAAGTTTATTATAGGCTGAATTTCTATTGCAAATTTTGACAAAATGAAATTATTATCACTGGCAGTTTTAATAATCAGATAATTTTTATATTAGTATTCCATTATGCAAAATGCACTGTTTAACCTATTACCTAAGCAGGCAGATTATATGTAGCATTTTAAACCTGAAGGAACATTACTGCATGCCCAATTACTTTATACCTCGTGAGGATCGATATTCTCAAGCAACGACATGTCAAAATACCCTTTCCAATGATTGTTTCTGATGATTGTGAAGTTTTATCTTTTTTTCCTGCCATCTTCCAGTGGAGAAATATGAACATATGTGCAACGGAGAAGCTCAGACCAAGGTCGATCAATTCCTTGAAGATGAACACACATTTGAAGAATACTGCCAGGTAAGCCTACCATGAGATCAGTGAACCACATTTACACTTGAAAGATGAGTCCCGATAAGAACACTTAGCCTTGACAGAGAATCAGAGGAGTTTAATGGTTTCTTCGTGGTTTGGGGATTTGAACAAAGACTTTCTGTAAAGTTTGGTACATCTCTCAGAAATGCATAGGAAAGACTTTGATACACTTTGTGTGAATTAATACACAAAGCAAAGCCAATGAAAATGTTAGAATACACCAATGATTTGTAAATTGGAATACTAGATTTTTTTTAGCTTTAAAGATAGCAGTAATGAATCTGCTGGTTTTGTTTATTATTGTTGTAAATTGCATATATCCTTGGACATCACAATCAATTACTTTTTTACACTTGCAGTATATTGAGGAGTTCCGCAACTTGGCTAAAGAGATCATGAGTCTTGATAGCATTGTTCACTTTGACATGGTTCGTCTAGATTGTGAGGATCTTAAGAGAGGTCTGGCTGAGAAATCTAGGGGTTATGCCAACACACTGCTAGAGAGAGTAGCATCAGATCACAGACAGGAGAATGAAAGGTGAGCTTTAAAGGATTATAATCTAAAAAATGAAGTAATATCTATATGGCGATACAGATGATACAGTCAGAAATGATGGAAAATTGAATTTTCTCTCTCAAATACCGTGAAACCATGCGCCCAGTTGAAATTCAAATAGAACCAAACTTTTTCTTTTTTTACCTCATTGTAGCATCTGCAAAGAATTTGAGACAATCAAGGATCGTGCTCTGAAGCTTCCCGAGAGCTCAGAAGATATGATGGAGATGGTTTCGTACATTGAGAAGGCTCGCGTCGAAGGGATCAAGGGTCTGAAGGAGCGCATCGAAGGCAGCAAACGCAAGATGAATTTCCTCTTAGATATCTACCTGTTTCAGCCAGACCACATTGAACTCAACAAGACCGTGCTCATGTGGCCCAGCAATATTCAGCCAATCTTTGATGACAATGAGGAGGTTAGAATGATTATTAAACTATTGGTCGTACACCTTGATTTACACCAAATTATTAGAATACTGGCAATATGTGTTTGGAGAAGAGAGAGGGATGGAGGGAGAATTAAGAGATGAATTAAAGGCGGACATTTTACAAAATGCTATATGTGTATCATTTGTCAAAGCACCAAATCCATATATTTCAAGCAGAGCCGGAACTATTAGCGAAATATCAGTCTTCTTTTGTTTTAGGACTTCGCAATCACTTTTCGCTTTCCTTTCTTCCATTTTGTTGTTTTAGTTGGTTGAGAAATCCAAGAAGAAGGGAGAGAGTGAGCTCTTGGAGAAACGAGAGAAGCTCATGATCGAATTGGAGAAGATTCGCAAGAGAGTAGCAGAGTTTGCGGAGTATGGAGAACTAGACATGATGGTTCAGTATGTCAATGATGTCAGAGCTGTTCAGAAGAGGCTGGTCGATGCACAAGAAACCATCAATTTCATCAACAAGGTATTCTTTGCTCCCCAGATATTGTTATCTCTGTTGTATATCTCTAGCAAATCATGGGTATATGATTAGGGTTTAATTTTATAGAGCTCGAAAGTTACGTCATCCAGTTATGATAAGCTATATCATTTGGTAACTATTACAGGGAAGTAATAGTACACACAGTTATCTATGACAAATGTTAAGTCCTATTTTAATGTTCAATTGTTTTTACTATGTGCCTATAAATAAGATTGGTTGCTCCATTATAGAATTCCCCATCAAACTTGTTGCATACCGGCTTTCATATGTGTTTATTTTGTTTTCAGGAGGAAAAACTGTTCAAATGGGATGGGACTGAGTATCCAGAAGTTGATCTGATAACCACCGCCATCGAACCCTACCAGAGGCTCTTCAGTCTGGTTGTCAAGTGGCAGAGAGCAGAGAAAAAGTGAGCTATATGTCATGAACTCTCTCCAGGAACGACCATTTCTATTTTACATCCTTGTATTGGAAATTATATAAGAAGTGTAGCCTTAGAACCTAAACAGAACAACATGTATTAATGTGCATGTACACCAAGCAACAAAGTTACAGTTTAATTGAATACATAGAAGGCTTTTATACACCAGATTAAAAATTGGTCAATAACAGTGACTGTATACAATTTTCTTCATGATTTTTAATGTAGAACAAAATGGAAAAGACTTATTTCAAATAGTATAGGATAGTATAGGATAGTATGATTTATTATGTATGATAGAGGATTTTAGTCTTTGTAAAATAGTTGACTCTTTGGGATTTTGATTTAAATGAATGTGCAATAAATAAATAATAATAATAATAATTGATATTCAATTGAAAATGTAGCGAATGGATGTATTCTCCCTCTTATCTTGATCCTTCCTCAAAATATATTTGACCTCTAACTCTAAACCTTGCCCTCATCTTTCAGATGGATGGATGGTGCCTTCCTGGAGCTCAACTCAGAGTCCATTGAAGGAGAGGCGGATGAATACTGGAGAGACATCTACAAGATTACCAAGGGCTTTGTCAATGCCAAGAAGAAAGAGGAGGCAGAGAAGGAAAAGAATGCGCCACCAAAGAGAAAGAAAAGGGATGATGCTGCTGAGGAAGAGGCCAAACCAGCAGAAGAGGAGACAGGCTGGGCTGCAATCAAGGTCTGCAATACAGTACAGGAACAGATCACAGAGTTCAAGGTGGGTTTAATCGATGTCAGGATTGTCTTAGTTTGAACTGGTTCACGCATGTGTAATATCAGAATAGCTGAAAGGCCAAATTGTATTTAGTGATTGTGTGCTATTTTGTTTTCCATTTAGTTCGGTTTCAATTTTTTTTTAAAGTCTTTTTATAATATTCCCATGGTCGATAATTACAATGAAAATATATATCTTTAAAGTCTTGATTAATGACAGTTTTGGTGAAACAAGAGGCTCATAGCTACATGTATCAAGGACCTTGTTGCCTATGGGCAAAGAAAAATGTCTATAAATATTGTTTTTTACCTAGTAATTAAATGTGATAACATTCTTTTGTATTTCAGGAATTCATTCCCACCTGTGCTGTCCTGTGCAACCCTGGCGTCAGGACCCGTCACTGGTCCAAGATGTCTGACATTGCTGGTTTTGACTTGACCCCTGATTCTGGAAGTACTCTGCGTAAAGTGCTCAAACTCAACCTGGGGACCTACATGGATCAGTTTGAATCCATCAGTGCAGCAGCTACAAAGGTACAGTCGCCAAGAGTGACACAGACTGGTGCTTAAAAAGAATAAATTGATCACTTGTTTGTGTATGTATTTAACAACATGTGATATAATTTTGAAGTATTATACTAAATGATCATAACAAGCAATCGTGCTTCTGTTTTTGGTATGCTATCAGTCAAAGAGCAATAGAATACTTCTCATCTGCTTTATATCCTCTCTATAGAAAAGTTCTATTTATTCAGTTAAAGAAATTACCATTGCAATTGTGATGTAAACAACATCCACTACCCTAGGCCTACTGCCAGTTTATGGTTTTACTATGCATATTCCTTCCAGAATTGATTCTCATTATCATTTGCTCTGCTACAGGAATACTCCTTGGAGAAAGCCATGGGTCGCATGCTTGAGGACTGGGAGTCGGTGTTCTTCGGACTGACTGCTTACAGAGACACAGGGGTCAAGATCCTGGCATCTGTGGATGAAATCCAGACCATGCTGGATGACCAGATTGTAAAAACCCAGACGATGAGAGGTTCCCCCTTCATCAAGCCATTTGAAAAGGAGATCAAGGTAATACATGATATTAAAGGGTTTACCGGTATATGGATTTACCCAATCCTGTTGTTGTCTGGAGTTAGTTCCTCCCCAAGAGTAACCTTGAGTTCTGATGACAGAAGATAAGATTCCATACCAAATTTACCAAAGAGTAAAGACAGAACAGGAAATCACACTAGTCTTCCTGACCTTGTGCCAAGCAACACACAGTTTTAGTGAATAAAACTTCCACCAAGAGAGGTGTTGTGGCGTAGTAGATAAGTCGTCGGACTGTGGATCACAGGGTCTGCAGTTCAAGTCCCGCCGTGGCACTAATGTCCTTTGGCAAGACATTAATCTACACTTGCCACTCTTCACCCAGGTGTGAAATGGGTACCGGTAGGAAGGAATTCCTTGAATGCCGTGAGCGCCGAAGTCGGCAGCCTAGCATAGCCGGGTAATGTTGGAGCGCCTTGAGCACCTTGCAAGGTGGATATGTGCGCTATATAAGAATCCAATATTATTATTAGTAGTAGTAGTAGTATTTACATTTTTTGGTCCAAACTACAGTATTGGTCAACTTCCAGACTTTGAGTCCAGAATAACTTTGGGCCAGCTCCTCTTGAAATGGAGTTGCCTTAACAGAACTAATGCTTAGCTTTGTAGATGTACAGATTCTTCATTTCCATACCAAATAGCTCATTCACATTACATTATCAGGTCCTCTTAAGAAAGGGCCTTCAAGACGGGGAAATATGTGTTTAAAACGTCTGTTGTTTTGTCTTTACGTCTGTTAGGTTTGGGAGGAGAGACTGTTACACATCCAGGAAACCATTGATGAATGGTTGAAGGTACAGGCTCAGTGGCTCTACCTAGAACCTATCTTCAGTTCAGAAGACATCATGCAACAGATGCCTGAGGAAGGTAGACTCTTCCAGACGGTGGATCGTAATTGGAAGGATATCATGAAACACACCTCCAAAGATCCAAAGGTAAGAGATACAAATATTACACACAAACAAACAAAACTTGTTGTTTTAGTTTTTCCATTTCACCCAAAAGATTGTTTTATATTTAGTGGGAAAAAAAGATTTGTCTGACCAGAGACATAATATGACCTGCTTCTTCTACAACTACCATCACACCTGAAAAACTACAGTTTAAGGAAATTTATTCATTCTTTGGCCTTTGATCATCTAGGTAATTCGAGGAATACACATTTGTATCATATCCATTACCTAAAACTGTGTTTTCCTTTTAAACTTGTTTTAGGTGCTGGCTGCTACATCTCTGACAGGAATCCTAGAGAAGCTCCAGGATAGCAACAACCTACTGGATCGTATCCTCAAGGGTCTCAATGCCTACCTGGAGAAAAAGAGGCTCTTCTTCCCCAGGTATATCATACTCTTAACTAATCTTCAAATCAGAATATGCTTGCGGTACAGAGATTAAGTGCTCTCCATAATTTGAATTTTAGTTTAGCTAATTTGTTTCTTCATTCCTTCATTTCAGATTCTTCTTCCTGTCCAATGACGAAATGTTGGAGATTCTCTCCGAGACCAAGGACCCACTGCGTGTCCAACCCCATCTGAAAAAGTGCTTTGAGGGCGTTTCTAAGTTAGACTTTGATGGTGCACTGGACATTCATGCTATGTTCAGTAGTGAAGGGGAGAAGGTATGTCACTGCTTTAAATTACTTATAGTAACAGATCATATGTGAGGGTTAACATAGGAGAGTAGAGTACGAAGATGAGTCTGTTCCTTCATATAATCTACTGTTATGGGTGCAGTCAGTTCATTATGTTCAAAAGTGGTGACTCTCCACATGGTCTCCATGTCCTATCCGAGGTAATAAGTGTTTTTCACTGTAACTTAGTCTGTGTCTATGAAATGGGAAGGGCACGTTAACACACAACAAAGGCTACCGTCATCCAATTGTTTTTTTTAATTCGAACCCACAATCTTTGGTTTGACAGGGAGACGCTCTGCAGACTGAGCCAACTTGCGTCTTCAAGATTATGCTTCCTTTTTTAAGCGGTACATTTAGAAATGTGGGGAAGTGTCTTAGTTACCCTGATCTCTGTTATCTGGTTGTGTTCCTAGGTCAAGCTGAGTGATGTGATTTCAACTTCAGAAGCCAGAGGTGCTGTAGAGAAATGGCTACTGCAGGTTCAAGATGTCATGCTGAGGAGTGTCAGGGACGTTGTTGAGAATGCTCATGGGGTAAGATTCTAGTGTATTTTGCTTTGAAAAAATATGATTGCACTTTATCTGTTGAGTCTTTCAAGCCAGGTTTAGTAAAGATCAAGACACCATGTAGGAATATTCATTGTAGTGCAGAGATGACTGCTGGAGCTAATGCCATTTTCTCTTTGTAATACAGTATCATGTGCTATATAAAAGTATGGAGTATTAGGATAATGATCATTCTTATTCTCTGTGGATTATAGGCATATGCTGTGGAGCCCAGGTCCAATTGGGTTCAAGAATGGCCAGGTCAAGTGGTCATCTGTGTCTCCCAGATCTACTGGACGGAGGAGGTGCATGAAGCCATACGCGGTGGCCCTCAGGGTTTAAGGGAATATTACGACAAGCTGGAGTCTCAACTACAAGAGATTGTCGCTCTGGTGCGTGGCAAGCTGTCGAAGCAGACACGTACTACCTTAGGAGCTCTGACTACCATTGAGGTGCATGCCAGGGATGTAGTGGAAGACATGGCAAATCAAGGTACGACCAAGTGATTTTAATTGTAACACCAAATCGATCCAAAGTATTATAAAGGCCAAGGTTACAACAACAAAAAAGAAACTGAGTGAAATTTTTCTCTTAAAGATGAAAGTTGTAGGTGGGTATGTATGGCCATCCTATGTATGCTTTGTTATACAGGAAGACAAAAAGAAACAAGAATAATGCATATCAAAATTTGCTTTGTGTGTTGGGATAAACTTTATTATGTGATGCTCATTGCAATTACTTCTACTTTCCCTTAAAAAGTATGAAATGGTACGTTATTATAGACTACAATAAAGACCTAACTCTTCTCTGTTTCTAGGTGTAAAGGAGGAGAGTGACTTTAACTGGTTAGCACAGCTGAGATACTACTGGGAGGACAGTAACACTCTTGTTCGTATCACCAATGCTACTGTCAAGTATGCCAATGAGTACCTTGGTAACTCTGGAAGGTGAGTGTCCCTCCCACCCCCTCCCCGTTTCTCTTTTTAAATCTCCATTTTATGTACCAATTGTTGTATTATATGGCTTGTATAAAGTGCTCCTTTTAAAAACAAGGGTTATTTTAGGAAACAAGTGTAACACTTTAAATGAACTATGATAGCTATATGTTATATGAGTCAGATACATGTATATGTAGGTAGTTCAAACTGATATGTTTTAGAGTATTACAAAACTTTAGAGTCTCCCCTCCCCATGCCAAGAAAACAAAAGCATATGCTGTTTTTACACATGACGGTGCTACTGAACAGCTGATTGATCTCCACGTTGTTCTCTCAATTTAGGTTGGTGATCACTCCTCTCACTGATCGATGCTACCGTACCTTGGTCGGTGCTTTCCATCTCAACCTTGGTGGTGCCCCTGAAGGGCCAGCTGGTACCGGCAAGACCGAGACCACCAAGGATTTAGCCAAGGCCCTAGCTGTCCAGTGTGTGGTTTTCAACTGTTCCGATGGTCTGGACTACCTAGCCATGAGCAAGTTCTTCAAGGGGCTTGCAAGCTCCGGTGCCTGGGCCTGCTTTGATGAGTTCAACCGTATTGAGCTGGAGGTGTTATCTGTGGTGGCTCAGCAGATCCTGTGCATCCAAAGAGCTGTACAGACACACCAGGAGACATTCCTCTTTGAAGGGACAGAACTGGTCCTCAAACCTTCCTGCTTTGTGGCTATTACCATGAATCCTGGTTACGCTGGTCGATCTGAGCTACCTGACAATCTGAAGGTGTGCTTGCAAACATGTCAAGATCTTTGTAGTTTTTCTTTTGCTTTATACCTTAACTAACATTTTCTGTATAATTGCATTGAAACATTTGGAAAAGAAGTTTAACTTTCAATAGAACTTTACTGAAATATATATATAATTTATATTAATCATATTGGAAAGCAAATAACATGTTCGAATGTAGAACAAATATAACTTTAATTTGTGCATCACAAATATAAAATTAGGAATCAGTTAGAAATCAATAGTCAAAATTGATACCCAAATGCTGTGCCGGCCATGATTTTGAGATATATTTGTAATTTGCACCCCTTGATTTGTTTTCATTTATTTATAACTCAAAGTTTATAGAATCATTTTTGTTCCCAGAAATTAGTACTCATCTCTTGAACATTGCATTGCCCCCCCCCAGGTTCTATTCCGTACTGTAGCCATGATGGTTCCAGATTATGCCATGATTGGAGAGATCATGCTCTACTCATATGGCTTTGTGGATGCCAGGAACCTCTCAGTCAAGATCGTCACAACCTACCGTCTCTGCTCAGAACAGCTCTCTTCTCAGTTTCATTACGATTACGGCATGCGAGCTGTTAAGGCTGTGTTGGCCGCTGCTGGCAATCTCAAACTCAAATTCCCAGATGAGAATGAGGATATTTTGGTAGGTATTAAGAGTGGAACTGGTTTTAGTACATTTGATAATTCTTTCTGATTTCTGATTTTGACCATTGTATACCTTGTATCTTTTATGAAGTATGTTGTAATGCTAGCTTCAAAAGTTATTACATGGTGACATGGATCTAACAAAAAATGCTCAGTAAAATTTTGTTCAACTGTATTAATTTTCACATTCTTCTTTCAACAAATTTTACCTCTTTACCTGTTTTCGACCAAGTGAAGTGATTACCTTTAACATGTGATGCTTTTCAATATTAACATCTGGACCCTATTTTATAAAGGGTCAAGATTGATCAGAGTCGATTGCAAGTCTTAATTATCAATTGCAAAGTTGCATTGGCCAACTTCTCATGTAAGGTGTTTGAATGATAAGAAAACTCAAGTTGAGTTGATAATAATTTTGTTTTGATCACTTGCAATGATTTGTAGGAAGGGGACCCATGGCCTATATGACAAACCAAGGCCATTGTTTCTTTTGTTTATTTTGCATTTTACTTTCTCCTCTGAATAGCTCCTGAGATCCATCATGGATGTGAATCTGCCCAAGTTCTTGTCGCATGACATCCCGTTGTTTGAAGGCATCATCTCGGATCTCTTCCCCGGTATCACCCTACCCAAGGCCGATTATAAGCTCTTCATGGAAGCCGTACACGAGATCTGTGAGAAATACAACCTCCAACCGGTGGAAAACTTCCTGGAGAAGCTCATCCAGACATACGAGATGATGATAGTCAGACACGGGTAAGTCAGTCAGATTGAAAGATTGTCCTCGTTTATAAAACCCCTGCTTTACCACAGTACTTTTGACCTTTAATGATGCAGGTATGAATATAGTACCTTTGATGCTGTAAGACTTGAATCTTAGTTCCATGGGTTGAAATAAGTGGAAATCAGAGAGAGGCCCTTGGAAAGTGTGACATGTTATTTTCATGTATATATCTCTGAAAGTTAAGAAATTGATTGAATCTGTTATTTCATATTCTGAATAAGATTTTGATGAAATGTCCTGTCTTTTGGTACAATAGAGACTAGCAATTTCATGAAATTATTTCACATAAACTTTTGTTTAAATCTAAAATCAAATACTCTCATTGAATATTTGTCTATCCGTTGTATAGTTTCATGCTTGTGGGAGAGCCATTCGCAGGCAAGACGCAGGTTCTCCATGTCATGGCTGACGTCCTGACTCTCTTGAATGAGAAAGGACTGAATGAGGAGGAGAAGGTCATTTACAGAACGGTCAACCCTAAGGCCGTCACCATGGGTCAACTCTTTGGACAGTTTGACCCAGTATCTCATGAGGTCAGTACAAAATCATCTATTGACTGTGACTATCAACAAGGAAGGAGAATCAGAACAAAGATATTTTGATATTCAGGATAGAAACGTTTTAATATTTCAGCATAGAAAATGACACTTCTCGATGGAAATTAAAATCTAAATGTCTTTATGCTTTCACCAGCTCATGATCAGTAATTAATAATAATAATTATAGGCATTTTTATAGCGCCGTCTATCTAGAAATTCTATTCCGAGGCGCATTAATTATTACCCGGCTTTAGCCTAGCTACCATTACAGCGCTCTAGCATTTCAAGGAATTAATTCCTGCCAGGTACCCATTTACCTCACCTGGGTCAAGTGTGGCAAATGAAGATTAATGCCTTGCCAAAGGACATTAGTGCCGTGCTGGGGATCGAACCACGACCTTTGAATTTCAAGTCAAGTGCTTAAACCCCTCGACTACGACACTTCTACAGTACCTTGTACATTCCTTTTTTAAAGTACAAATTATTTTATCAGTTTTTGCTCTTATTTGTAGTTTGGAGTATGGAGATTTTCATATAGTTTGATCACTGAATTTTGACATTGCTCTACGATATATCTGACTTATGAATGACTTTTTATTTCTCTTGTAATATCAAAGAAATGGCATCAATAAGCCATGATTTTATATATTCATCATTAAAGACTTCTGACAAAAGTTTAATAACTTGTGAATGTCACCACATCTTTACGCAGTGGACAGATGGAATTGTTGCCAACACCTTCCGTGAGTTTGCATCAACGGACACACCCGATCGCAAGTGGGTTATATTTGATGGCCCCATTGATACCCTGTGGATTGAGAGTATGAATACTGTACTGGATGACAACAAGAAGCTGTGTCTGATGAGTGGAGAGATCATTCAGATGTCACCCCCTATGAGCCTCATCTTTGAAGCCATGGACCTCTCACAAGCTTCGGTGAGTTTTTCATGGAAAGAAGTATCTTTATACAGGGTTCCTCAATATCTTTTACATTTGGGATCTTTTCTAGGAAATGGGCAAAGGTGAGAGCTTCTCGATATATCTGTTTGTGTAATGCAGAATTAGGTTGATCATTGATCAGGGTTGTCCCCAGACCCCTAGAGATATCACCCTGGGTTTAGCTCTGCTAGCTGTAGAGGGTCATTTATACAAGGAACTGCACTTCCTTACATTTACTCACCTAGCCAACCTGGCCAAAAGTAGAACAAAAGTAGAATGGTATATTGTATAGATTCTTTTGATCATCCTATGCAACAAAGAATTGCTTATAATCCTATATACACATATATAAGAAGTTAAGATTTCTCACTTATATTTCGTTGATTTTCCTTTTTTCTTCTCCACTGACAGCCTGCCACTGTTAGCCGCTGTGGTATGATATACCTGGAGCCTTCTAATTTGGGCTGGCGACCTGTCTTCAAGTCTTGGTGTAATGAACTTCCAGAAGAACTCCTCAAGGAACTTCCTCTTGTGCAGGCTCTCTTCAACTGGCTTGTAGAACCTTGCATTGACTATGTCAGAAGGAACTGCAAAGTAAGCTTTTTTGGCTGAGTGATCAATTAAGTTTCATAGTAGACCTATCCCAAAATTTGGTGAAATCGCAAATTCAGTGTTTTATCTTTGGTTTTCACCCTTTAATAAGTCTCAATAGATCATATGCATTTGATGATTTTAAACGTTTGTATGTTGTATGGCATCCAAGCATTGCTCTCTTTGATGGTCCCAAAATATAAAGTATTTGATAAGCATAGTAGAAAATACAGCCATTATGGATATGAAAGCAGTTGATGAATAAAGTTTTCAGTGTTGTCTTTCATCATCAATATAATTAAATGTTAACGTTAATTTTTTTAATGTTTTCTCTCTTTAGGAATATGTTGCAACCAGCATCAACAATATGGCACGTTCTCTGATGTACTTCGTCAAAATGTTCATGGACGATAACTTACCAAACTGTGATCCAAAGAACCTCAAATCATGGCTCACTGTAAGCAAAATATTTATGTGCAATTTATTTTGATTACAACTATTTAGTCTCTTTTACTTTCTCTCTCTCTCTCTCTCTCTCTCCCTCTCTCTCTGTTTTTTTCTCATGCTCTGTGCATGTCATTTATTTTGTTCTTTAACAGGAAAATAAGACTGAATAAGAGTGAAAGTCTGAAAATACAGCAGAAGGAACAAACAAGGCCATTTACCTTCAATTTAAATTTTGAATAACTCGCACTAAAGGTGAAATAAGAGAAATATAGGTGATCATCATAATTTATGTGATTTCAACCATGTATATTTGATCGAATATTTAGAAACACAGCTTTTAGAAATATATAAGCCTCCATAATGTAAAATAGTAGAGCTAACTTATTTGTTTGATTTATGTCCACAGAACACATTTCTCTTCTCAATCATCTGGTCAGTGGGATGTACGACGGACAACGATGGCCGTGCAAAGTTTGACGCGTACCTAAGAGAGATTATTACGGGCAAATCAGAAAACTGCCCCATCCCAGGGGAGGTTGGCAAGCTGGATGTACCCCTCCCTCCTGAAGGCATGGTCTATGATTATGTCTTTGAGGTAAGTGAACAGAATCTTGGTGTGGGAGGGGGTATGCTTCATTGAATAATGCAGATGATTTCAATACATGTAAATGAGGTGTATCAATAATCTAGAACACTGCTCTAGAACACATTAATGACTCAGAGAAATTTATCAATAGAGTAATATACAACTGAAAAGTAATAAATGGTTGCTTAATTCCATATGAATTCTTATTGCATTATGTTTCACAATATTTTCTATTTGTGTATGATTCATCTGTTTCCATTATTGTGAACAATATATTGGCATAGTTTTCACAACAAAGCCATGCAGAACTAGTAGGAATAGGTTTCTAAAATGAATTTAGATGGTGATCTGTAGTAAAGAATAAATACATAAATTCACCAAACGTTCATTTTGTTCTCTATTGCCACAGTACAAGGCCAGAGGGAAGTGGACCCATTGGAATGACACCATACGCAATGCCACGGTTGGTGAGGGTAAGAAGGTCCAAGAGATCATCGTCCCAACCATGGACACTGCACGCTATACCTATCTCATGGATATTGCAGTCAGGCATCAGAGGTGAGTAAGACATTCTTGTCCTTAAGGTTGTTTTCCTGTATTCTCTTCTGCGTAAGCTTTTCCTTTATGCTATTATTGTAAAAGTTGTTGTCTTGTATATAGAACAACTATCAACATGAACAGCCTCACGTACCATCCAAGTATAGATAGCGCCCTGAGTGAGCTGCTAAAGGGGTTACTCCATCAAGTATCAAGTATATCTACACATCAGCAATCCTTTGCATGGAATTGAAGAGTTATTTGTTGTGAGTGTACAGATATTAAGAAGTCTCTTTGTTTTTCTGCTCTTCATTTCCAGGGCAATCATGTTTGTAGGACCATAGGTAAAAAGTTGTCTTGTTCATAGAACAACTATCAACATGAATATCTATGCGTCGGCAGTCCTTTGCACAGAATTGAAGAATTATTTTGTGTGAGTGTTCAGATACTGAGAAAACTCATTGTTTTCTGCTCTTCCTTTCCAGGGCAATCATGTTTGTAGGACCTACAGGTACTGGTAAGAGTGTGTACGTCAAGGACAAACTGATGAACAACCTGTCCAAGGATGAATACGTTCCAATGTTCATCAACTTCTCAGCTCAGACAAGTGCAAATCAAACTCAGGTAATGTAGGCTGTAGTGTAGTGTCTATCCCATAGACTTGAAACAATGAATGTCTTTTTGCAGACTTGCTACCCAACTTATGTCTGTTTCGAAATTTATACCTTAATATAGTCAAGTTCTGACCGAAAAAATGTATGAATTTGTGAGATAGAAAGATGAAATAAACCCTGAAATTAATTGATAGACAGTTGTACTGTGTGATCTTATGGAAATGAATTAATTTCTCATTGTCACAGTCCTATGTATTATAATGCATTGTGCATTTTAACTTTGTATCATAAGTTCAGAATGGCTCTCCCCTTGTATCGTATGTCATATTGGGACGTGCATTTTCTACACAAATTACACAATGAGACACCTGTCCATTAAGTTGAAAAATAGATAGGCAGGAGAGTAAATCTAATCATTAAACTCCTCTGTTATGCAGGACATCATCATGTCCAAGCTGGACAAGAGACGGAAGGGTGTGTTTGGACCACCGATGGGCAAGAAATCTGTCATCTTTGTGGATGATCTGAACATGCCTGCCAGAGAGGTGTATGGTGCCCAACCTCCTGTTGAGCTGCTGAGACAGTACTTTGACCACAAGAACTGGTGAGTTCATGTGATTCATTTTTTTCTGCTTTTACACATAAATGGTATATGATTTTGATATTATCATGTTGTAATTGATGACAAAAATGGTGTGATTTAGAGCTATGATAGACACACAAAAGAATTGGAAAATAAAGAAATTAATTTAAATTGAGTTTTTTCTTGCTGATATAAAGAGAATTCAGTATGTAATGAAGCCTAAGTTCATCAGGTTCATCCTAATCTTAAAATTGTAAATTAACAGTTGAAAAGAGACTGTATTTCCCATTGTTCATAAGCTTCACAACCTTCATGGCCAATGGTAAATTGGAGGAATTAGATCATATATTGTTTTATGCTGTAAATGAGCTTCCTGTCATCTTCTTTCTTTTATTACCCAGGTATGACAAGAAGGACACCACTAAGATCAGTTTGATTGACATTCAGTTCCTGACCGCCATGGGTCCACCAGGTGGAGGTCGTAACCCCATCACACCTCGATTCCTCCGTCACTTCAATGTCATCGGCATAGTGCCTTTCAACGATGAAACAATGCAGAGGATTTTCTCCACCATTGTCAGCTACTATATGAAGGTATTAGCACAATCTGGAGTCTGCTGCTTAGGACTTTTTGCGTAACAATTGCCACCATTTATGACGAATTTGCAGATAGCCAATTAAAATTTAATAGCTTTTATCGATTGTAAATTGTTCTGTACTGCCATTAGTCCACATGTGATTGTTGAGGCAGGTTTGACTTTATTATTTTCTTAACCTCTGCATTATTGATCATTATCAAAATCTCCTTTGATATGTCCTTGAATTCATGCACATCATGTTTTTTCTATGGTATTGGTCCGTTTGAAGAAAAAAAACTCTTTGGATGACTTAAAAATGAACATCTTCCTGGACTCTGTATCTAATAGCTATTTTCTACCTTATGTGTCATGAATGCTCTTTTTCATGGCAGCTTGGCTAAAGTAAGTTTAAAGTATCATACTTTTGTAGACACCCTGACAATTACCTGAGATTTGTGTATTATAAATGTTGGTTGTATTATCATGACAAACTATTTCTTTTTCTTAAGGCTAATGAGTTTCCACCAGAGCTGTTCACCAGTGGCACCATGGTCGTCCAGGGCACCATGGAGGTCTACAAGCAAGCCATGGATAACCTCCTCCCTACACCAGCCAAGTCCCATTACACCTTCAACCTTCGTGACTTTGCTCGTGTCATCAATGGTGTCCTCCTGATCAAGAAGAAGGCTGTAGAGAGCAAGAGGACGATCACCAGACTCTGGGTTCATGAAGTCTTCCGTGTCTTCTATGATCGTCTCATTGATGATCAAGACAGAGAATGGCTCTTCCAGTGAGTACTCGTCTTGTCTTGCAAAAAATTTCAAGATTTTTTTTCTCAATATAAATTTTTTTCTATGCATAAAAAAATGAAAACACTCTACTTTGTTTTTGACCTAGCTAATTTCTTTCACCTCTTTCTTCATTCATAGGTTGTGCCGAACTCTTGTCAGAGACATCTTCAAGGACAGCTTTGAGACTGTCTTTGAGCATCTAGACCCTGATAACCAAGGCATGAAGCAAGACAATATGCGCTCTCTTATGTTTGGTAATTATATGAACCCTGAGGCTGATGATGAGGATAAGGTGTATGAGGAGGTGATGTCTCTAGACGAGTTCAACAAGGTGGTAGATTTCCAGCTAGGTGAATACAACCAGATGCACAAGAATGGCATGAATCTTGTTATCTTCAGGTAGGTTTATGATTAGACTTGGCTCTCTAAGTGTTTGCGATAAATATCTTGATTGTATGTTTATTAAGTATGCTTCATGTTAGTATATCTATATTTTCTATACTTTCAACCTTCAAAAGTGCAATGGCCATTCCAAACTATTCTCCTTGGGATCCTACACGATCACTTCAGTCAATATGTACCAAGCATGAATTAATTCTTGTCTTAGAATCTTGCTAGTCCTTGAGGACTGGACTTGAAAATATCTTAGTTTTTGCTTTAAAATACAATTTAAATGTGGTCTTAGATTACGAAAGTATGACATCAAGAAAAGTTTGTTTAAAATTATCCACATCAAAGTCCATGTCTCACAGGATTTTTTCTCTGTTTCTCTCACTCTGTATCTTTCTCTCTATGCCATTCTGTCCCTTCCTCTCTTCGAAACCCAGGTATGTTCTTGAGCACTTGTCACGCATCAGTCGTATCCTGAAGCAGCCTGGAGGCAATGCTATGCTGGTAGGAGTAGGTGGAAGCGGCCGTCAGTCCTTGACCCGCCTTGCTGCTCACATGGCTGGCTTCAGTCTCTTCCAACCTGAAATCTCCAAGAGCTACGGCATGAATGAGTGGAGAGAAGATCTCAAGGTAAGAAAATCAGAGGTCACTCACTGAAAAAAAGTGTAATGTTGTAGTCTTTTCTTGAGATTTATTGTAAGTCTTTGGTATTGATATGCAGTGTAGTGGTTCAAAATGAAACATAAAGGAGACTTATCAAGTTCTTTTTTTAATTCAGAGAGGTTACTACGTTCAATGTTGGAAATTTTTAGTCACTTAAGGAATGAGGATTTTTACCAGAGTAGTTTAATGTGTTGTTTTCATTCTTGAGAGTATCATCAGGTAGGGATATAATGGATTATGAGTGTACTAAACCTTTTTAGTTATAAACCTGTTCCTGTACTTGGTTAAAGCATATCTATACTTCTTTTGAAATACTGGCTCTATGTTAAAAAGATTTGATGCTTATGTAAAGACAAAAATTGTGAAGTATAAACTTCAGTAATCTGCAAGTTGTAAAGTTGATATCACATACTTTGTTAATCGTATAACTAATTACTTCCAATATTATTTTTCCCCCTTTAGAACCTGCTAAAGAATGCTGGAGCTTATGGCAAGCCGACAGCCTTCCTGATCACAGATACTCAGATCAAGGAAGAATCCTTCTTAGAAGACATTGACAACCTCCTGAATGCTGGTGAAGTGCCAAACCTTTACCCTCCAGATGAAAAGGCAGAACTCTTGGAGGTAATGTACCCATATCAGCTCAACGTACCTTCATGCTTTGCATGTGACATGACTGTGTAAATGCAGTGCATGTGGCTTGTGAGAGAGATATAAATGCACAGAACTTATTTTCCTTTGGAGAAACGCTAATGGAAAATTTAGTCTTCCCTTAATGCTACATTAAACGTGTAAAAAAAAAAAAATCAAATTCTGTTTTTTTCTTGCTGTAATAGTATGTCACCTGTAAAAGATTTATGATTTATGACTGGAAAAGCTTAAGATATTTTAAATGATTTAGGTTTAGTGTATCAATTGTAGAACTATCAGATTCAAGTTATGCCAATATTTTCTTCTCTTTTACGATTTGATTAGGCTGTGAGACCAGCAGCTCAAGCTGGTGATAAGAATGCAGACTTCAGTCCCCTGGCCCTCTTTGCCTTCTTTGTCAATCGTTGTAGAGAGAACCTCCATATCATCATCGCCTTCTCACCCATCGGAGACACCTTCAGGAATCGTCTGAGGCAGTTCCCGTCCCTCATCAACTGCTGTACCATCGATTGGTTCCAGGTAAAGAGTCATTATAACACTCAAACATTGTTTATAGAGGTGTATACGATATATCATACATTTCAGTTCATTTAGAAGTCTTTTATATCCAAGGTTTTTTTTCACTCTAAAATTATATTTATTTTGTCATTTAGTAGAAGCTTTCAACAACATATCACCCTCTTCCCATCTTTCTCCCACCTCTGTTTTAGGCATGGCCTGAGGATGCCTTGGAAAGGGTAGCCAACAAATTCTTGGAAAATGTAGAGATGGAGGATGATGAAAGGGGCAACGTTGTCAACATATGCAAGCATTTCCACACAAGTGCTCGAAACCTTTCTGAAAGGTATGTAATCATTGTGTCTCTGTATGTTTTATGGGGAAGTTGGACTAGAAATTTAAATAATATTGCATTCAATGACTGCTCGTTTTGGAATTCTTTAATCAGTAGAGGATAGTGATTATACTAACCTAGTAATTCTAATGAAATCCTAAGAGAACTGATATTTTATGAACAATTTCTTTGTGTTCACTAACACTTCCAGAAATACCTTGCTGGAAATACCAGTGTTTAATAAAGCAAAAGTTTACTATGAAAGAAATTTATGAAAGTATGTTCGTTATTTATGCCATCTAAAATATTTTAAATTGTTAATCCCTTCTTTGGGGTTAACTCCTATCTAGAAATATACTATTTAGAAAGAAATTGAGCCTCTTTATTCCATTGTGATGAATCAAACAGGTTCTTTTCTGAGTTGGGGAGGCACAACTACGTGACACCAACCTCCTACCTGGAGCTGATCTCGGCCTTCAAGACCCTACTGGGTAAGAAGCGTGACGAGACAGCCAAGGCCAAACGGCGTTACGTGGTGGGTCTTGAGAAGCTCAAGTTTGCTGAGAAGCAGGTCGGTGAGATGCAGGTGGAACTGGTGGAACTACAACCCAAGCTGGTGGTGGCTTCTGAAGAGAATGAAAAAATGTTGAAGGTGAGTCGTCTCACTGCTTTTTGATAAGAAGTCTGTAAAACTATATATCCTTTCGGTATCACTCTCGTGGAAACAGGGCTTGAGATGAAATTTGCTAACTCTTGTCTAATGGAGCATGATAGTAATATATATTAAAGTAGACCTAAACATTGACCACCTGAAGTAATAAGATATCACATACTACATTGTAAAAATTTTCAGAGGTCAATTTGGTCAATTTGTTTGAAACATATTCTATTGTCATTTCTGTAACATAGAGGAATCCATTATTTAAAAGCAATAGATAGTGATACTTGCTTGCATTATCATGGAAGATTCAATTACAAAGAAGCGTTATGCATCATTTGAGATTCTACTCTCTTTTTTTTTAAATATCAGTAGTTACATAACATAGTATTTGCTTTGATGAGATGCACCCAGACCCCATTCTAAATGGCAATATTCTTTAATTTTAATACAGGTGATAGAGAAGGAGTCGGTGGAAGTGTTGGCTACTAGTGAGGTGGTGAAACGTGATGAAGCATCAGCCAATGAGCAAGCTGCTGAAGCCCAAGGCCTTAAGAATGAATGTGAGAGTGATCTAGCTGAAGCTATCCCAGCTTTAGAGGCTGCTCTAGCTGCTCTCAACACGCTCAAGGTATGGAATTAGATAATGATAAGAATACCAAGAAAAATCCTCTTTAATATGCATGTAGAAGTTTTCATAGTACTGATAAAAACGCTGTATATTATCTCTGTGGACTCTGCATTCAAAATACTGTTTTACATCCATGTAGAGAACTTTTCATAGTTCTGATAAAAATGCTGTATATTATCTCTGCAGACTCTGCATTCATTTTTATGCCTCCGCTACAATGTAGCCGGAGGCATTATGTTTTCTGGTTGTCCGTCCGTCCGTACGTACGTACGTACGTCCCGTTCTCGTGATCGCGTTATCTCAAGAACCAATTGATGGATTACCGCCAAACTTGGGTCATGTATGTATCTTGCAGAGCTAATGAACTGATTAGATTTTGGGGTCACGAGGTCAAAGGTCAAAGGTCAAAGGTCACAGGGCTCGTTATGTATGCAAAAATAGCTCGTGATCGTGTTATCTCAAGAACCGATTGATGGATTACCGCCAAACTTGGGTTATGTATGTATCTTGCAGAGCTAATCAACTGGTTAGACTTTGGGGTCAAAGGTCACAGGGCTCATTATGTATGCAAAATAGCTTGTGATCACATTATCTCAAGAACCGATTGATGGATTACCGCCAAACTTGGGTCATGTATGTATCTTGCAGAGCCAATGAACTGATTAGATTTGGGGTCACGAGGTCAAAGGTCACAGGGCTCATTATGTATCCTAAAATAGCTCGTGATCGCGTTATCATTAGAACCAACAGATGGATTACAATCAAACTTGAATTTTAAAAATTGCTTCCATTTTGGTTTGTAAAATTGCTCTATGGCGGAGGCATCATCGACTGCGCGCAGTTGAAGTTCCATCTAGTTTTTTTTAGATGTAGAACTTTATCCCTAAACATCATTTTAACTTTGCTTCCTACTAGCCTTCTGATATTGCTGTAGTGAAGACCATGAAGAACCCACCTGCTGGTGTCAAGCTTGTGATGTCAGCTGTGTGTGTCATGAAGGACATCAAGCCAGAGAAGATTGCAGACCCTGCTGGTACAGGAGGAAAGATCCTAGACTATTGGGGACCCTCCAAGAAACTTGTAGGAGACATGAACTTCTTGAATATGCTCAAGACCTATGACAAGGACAACATCCCGGTGAGTAAAGAATAGAAATGTGATAGTGATAGCTATTTGATGGAAAAACTTAAATGAGGAGTTTGACACGGATGTTGTTTTGCTGAACAGTAACCATGTGACAACAACTTTAGGTCAGATCAGAGGGACGGAGTAACTGAAAGTTCAATACCTTGCCTTATAATAATATTCCACCGACATACGTGCATGTAGCTATGAATCTGTGATTATTTGGTTTTTTAGACATCTGCTTTCGGTATTGAGAAGAATCCTTGAATCTCCAATTCAATAACCTCTTCTTTGGTATTTGGTAATTAGGTGCCTACGATGAAGAAGATCCGTAGTGAATTCATGACCAACCCAGAATTTGATCCTGCCAAGGTCGCCAAAGCTTCCTCAGCTGCAGAAGGTCTCTGTAAGTGGGTAACTGCTATGGAGGTCTACGACAGAGTGGCAAAGGTTGTTGCTCCAAAGAAAGAGAAGCTGAAGGAGGCAGAAGAGTCCTTAGCAACCACCATGTCAATCCTGAATGGTAAGAAAGTTCTGTTTGCTTTCATCTTCAAAACCTTACTATGGTTGGAGCATAATGAAACTATGTGACAGAAGTTGTACATTGCTTAGGCTTACAGCACCTATGCTGTGTTTTCTTTTCTCTGTGTAATTAATTTCTTTCCTTTCTATTCTTCATCAAATCTCTAACAACACACACATATTAACAAAAATAGTAGACTTCTGATGTAATGAGAGGATCATTTAAACTAGAACTTGTAGTATAAACTTCATGGTTCCTTTTCATTTTTCATCTTCAGCCAAACGAGCTGAGCTGAAGGCTGTTGAGGATCGTCTGCAGGCTCTCAAAGATCAGTTCCAGGAAATGACAGACAAGAAGGACCAACTGGAGAAACAAGTGGACCTCTGCGCCAAGAAGCTGGAAAGGGCAGAAAAACTCATCGGTGGACTTGGTGGTGAGAAGGAGAGGTAGGCGAATATTTAGTTCACCACAATCTTTTACCATCTGTTTAGATTCTTGAGTATTTCTTACCTGTACTCCCTGTTCTCTCCTTTTGCTCATAATGTACAATGGAATAGTTAGATGACAATGAAATTTAGAGCATTGAAATTATCCAGATGGGAAAGGAAAGGTGTCAGGAAATTTTGCATTTACCGCAACCTTTTAAGTGATGATTTGTTGTAGCAAAGAAAAAATTATTTAAAAAATAGATGGTGATATGTAAATGGTTTACTATTTGTACCATCATTGAATTCTGAGACGAGGTATGCCAAACAGATCACTTGTTTGGCAGCAACTTGGTGATATGACAATTAATGTGATTAAATCCTCTCCAAATACAGATGGACAATAGCAGCTGCCAATTTGCAGAACATCTATGACAACCTGATTGGTGATGTCTTGATATCGTCTGGTGTCATAGCCTATCTAGGGGCTTTCACCTCCTCCTATAGAAATACCTGTACAACAGACTGGACCAAGCTGTGCACGGTATGTGGGTTTCTACTTGTGCTATGTATAGAACTATATACAGTATCTTCTATATGTATCAAGCTTACAAATAGCCACTACTATTATCAGCATCAGCATCATCCTCATCATCAATATTCCTTTATTCTTATTTGACTAGGGGGACCTACAGCTTAAGTCCTATCAGAGGGGCTAACTGATTATGCAGTTACAGTCCTTACTTGTCAGCATTAGCATTTTAAAAAGTTTTCTAACCTGGGATATCCCAAGAAGACTAGTACTGTATTCACTCACCTGTGATGCCTCTAATCAATGTGCTGTAGCATACCAAGCATCTACTCGTGTAAAGTGGTTTTAAATTTGCAATTTTTTGGCTATGTCTTTACCACAGAATAAGAATATTCCGTGTTCCGATGAGTTCTCTCTGAGTAACACATTAGGAGAACCCATCAAGATTAGAGCCTGGAACATTGCCGGTCTCCCCACGGACAACTTCTCTATCGACAATGGTGTCATCGTCGACAATGCAAGGAGATGGTGAGTAATTTCCCAAACGCAAAATGCCCTTTCGGGCAAAGATGGAAGGTTATTTGAAAGCAAGTAAGATAATGAGGTTCTCAATTCTAAATATTAAAGCAGACTTACTTTGAAATTTTCTCCTTCCAGAATTAATTTAAAACCACATACAAGCAGTTACCTTGTGGGGATGAGTTCCCCATAGTGGTGATTGGTGCTACTGGACTTCAATGTACTTGAAATGAAATTTGAAAAGTACCATTATTAATCACTGTCTGTGTGCTATTATTGAAACTAAGACTTGTCTTTCTCCTTGACAGGCCTCTAATGATTGACCCTCAAGGTCAGGCCAATAAGTGGGTCAAGAACTCTGAGAAGGATAACAAACTATCTGTCATCAAGCTGACTGATGGAGACTACATGAGGACCCTGGAGAATTGTATCCAGTTTGGCACCCCTCTTCTCCTTGAGAATGTTGCAGAGGAGCTGGATCCTTCACTGGAGCCCTTGCTCCTCAAGCAAACCTTCAAACAGGGTATGTTGTGTCATTATAATTCTCATTGTTTGGTTTCACTTTATGTGAATAGATTCTTTTTAGTGATGTTCAGAGTGTATAGATGTTTTGTCTTTTTTTCTAGCAAATTTTATAATAATATGAATTGCTTATGTTGATGGTATCTTTAGAGGAAGAATTCATTATTGTTTTCATTGAGTGTACTGCTTTGGAAATTGTAATTTTCTAAAGATATTTGACAGTAATGTAAATTTATGATAAAAGCAAAGAAAAAAGATAGGAAATCAAGAAATGAAGAAATACAAGATAACATCAGCTACCTAATCATCTTTTACTACGCGTCCATAATCTAGGTGGTGTGGATTGCATCAAACTTGGAGAGAGTGTGATAGAGTACTCCCAAGACTTCCGATTCTACATCACAACCAAGCTACGCAACCCTCACTACCTACCTGAGCTCTCCGTCAAGGTCTCCCTACTCAACTTCATGATCACTCAAGATGGTCTGGAAGACCAGCTCCTTGGTATCGTGGTTGCTAAAGAAAGGTAAGTGATCAGTCAAACTGTTCAGACCTTTCAAGGATTTTAAAAACTGGTCTTTATATACATGCGAGTGCAAGAGCATGTTTGACTGTACCTTGATGGGGACCGAGTATTTCGGATTTCACTGCCTGTTCATACTTTTTTTTCCCTAAACTTGGTATAGGGACTTTGAGGAATACAATCTGCCATTCTGTTATCTCTAGAATCATTTTTCTTTACAACAAAATAAAGTCTTGCATTGATATTACAATATGTTACTTATGTTCTTGTGGCCTTCATGTTAATGTGATATATTGGGATGGAGGATGTAATGCAAATTTAACTTCCAAATCTACTTCGAGTTTGTCCACTGTGCCGCAGAGGATGATCTGCCACAAAGAATTTGATAAGTAGAATCGAATCATGATTAATTGAGAAATTATTCTAATGTCTTTATGAACATATCTTTGTCTCCACCAGACCTGAGCTGGAGGAGGAGCGACAGGCCTTGATCCTGCAGAGTGCAGCAAACAAGAAGCAGCTCAAGGAGATCGAAGACAAAATCCTGGAGACCTTGTCATCTTCAGAAGGCAATATCCTAGAAGATGAAAGTGCCATCCTTGTCTTAGACTCATCTAAGGTGAGTCTCTTTCTAAACTCCTCTTCAACCCAATATTATCTTCATCAAAGAAAAACAAATGGCTTCATACATAGTCAATTTTACTCCCATGGATGAGATTTCATACCTACATTAAAGTTAAATAAAGTAGTTTGATTCGAAGATTGAATTCTTATAATGATCATTTACAATTTTATTCATACACTGCATGGCATAGAAAGGTGTAATGATGGAAAACAACAAGTGAAACAGCTTCAATGGCATGCAGAATTTAAGCATCAGTAAGAATATCCAGATACAATGTATCCTCTTAAGAGAAACACTGCGCTCATTAATTCTATGTAACTAAATGTTTGTCCTTGTTAGGTCTTGTCCGATGAGATTTCAAAGAAACAGAAGGTCGCTGAAGAGACGGAGAAGAAATTGAACGAGTCACGTGCGGGCTACCGTCCTATTGCCAAACATTCTAGTGTTCTCTTCTTCTCCATCGCTGACCTGCCCAACATCGATCCCATGTACCAATACTCTCTCACCTGGTTTGTCAATCTCTACATCAATTCCATCCAAGACAGGTAAATACATCTGTTTATTTATTTATTATTTATGTTGTATTTTCTTTATGTACAAGGAAGTATGAAGATTGCAGTCAGGGTGTTTCACAAAGACTAAGATCGGCTTTAAGTTGGACTTACCTTTGGCAGGCCGTTCATGCCACTGGTTGCTCTCACCATTGTGATCTTTAGATAACATTTTTTCCTTCAATAAATGAATTATCAAAAAATGTAAATTCGGTAGATTTGTGACCATGATTTTTACGTCCTTTGAGAGACCGATGCCAGTAAATGGTGAGAGCAAACAGTGGCATGAACGGCCTGCCATAGTTATGTCCAACTTAAAGTCGATCTTAGTCTTTGTGAAACACCCCCCAGGGGCAACAACTTATGACTGCAAATTTAATGAGGGAATTTTCTGCAATTTTAGGCTTAAGATTTTATCATTTCTCAGAGATTTAGCCTCATTAAGTATTTTGTTTAAATGCAAAGAGGACACCTGCAGTCTGAAACAGTCTTGTTTCATTTTAGAGACATTTATTTCATGATATGTGTAGAATGATTTCATGTTTATAGAATAATTTAGATCAATACAACCTGTATAGCTAGAATCCTATTGATTTTGAATTGTGAGGTTGGTTTTGATTTTGTAACTTCAGTTTGGTGCTAGCGTCAATAGCATTATTGTTTTCTTTTTCATACCACAGTAACAAGTCCAAGATCTTGGATCGCCGTCTTCGTTACCTGTCTGACCACTTCACCTACAATCTCTACTGCAATGTTTGCCGTTCCTTGTTTGAGAAGGATAAGCTACTCTTCTCATATCTCCTCTGTATCAACATCCTCCTGTCAGTAGTAACATATATTTGATACTGTAGAAATGCCATTCATTTAGGTCAATACATATTCTTTATAACTGTCCTTTTAGAAAGTATCACATTTCGATCATTTATCCTTACATCTTTTAAGTAAATTCCACACCCAAAGACATCTGTTTTTGCTTATTGTTATCCTCTAAGAGTGCATTATTTGGCCATTTTGTACATGTATATCGTTAGATCACTTCAGTTCTGTTAGAATAGATATGTCCTGGTTTTGTTATTCTTTTCATTATACTCTTAAACTGTCAGGTAGATAGTTAATGCAATATGAAGCTCACAATCTAAATTCCTTCGTCATTGATTGGAAGGCAAATTCCATGTTTACTTTTTTCATAACATTTGGAAGATATTTCACTGGAAAACAGAAGATCATATGCATTTCATGCTGTTTCTGTTTGTTTCTTATAGCTTACATAGTATCAAGCTTGAAGTGATGAATCTTTCTTTTCATACATTATATTTATGAAATAAAAGCTTTTCATAACTCTTTCCTTCTCATTACTCTGAGCTACATCATTTATCAAATCTGTTTATTCTCAACATATGAATAGATTGCACACCTAATGATATATCATACCAAGGTTTATTTCTATGATCCCTGGCTTGTCATTTACTTAGTATGCTACATGTATATCATCATAAAAATGTTATTTTCATCAATTATACAGGGCTGCTCCTGATACGTAAGTTGTTTTCTCCAAACCAAACTGCGTGTGTTTAAAAGGCAATGTTAAGTTTTGAAAATATGAAATACAACAAGTATTTTTGCTTCTTTTTTCTGAATTTTTACATTTAAGAAACAATGGCAGCATTTGTATTTGACAATTGAATTTTGTTTAATAGCACACAAAAGTCAATAAACTGTTGGGGGGGGGGGGTTGGGGGCTAATTTTTGTAGAAGAAAATGGTCATTCTGGATGTGTACCATACATTCTTCTAAAAATCAATGTATTCATCATGAATTGGACCAGACAATTTTTTTACAAAACTTTGCATTGCCTCTATATTTTTGGTTTTTGTTTGATCCCTAAACTTCACCAGTTTAATCCCCTGTTTTTATACCCTGTGTTGAAATTTTTTAACAGAACACTAACATGGAATGGTTTTGCACAAATTTGTTGAATGACTTAATTTCATGGACTTTTTCACTTTATTTTCTTTTTTATGATGGTGTTTTTAAGGAATGTGTATTAGTAATAATAGTGGTTTAATACAATGTAAATGGGCACTTTTGGTAAATAGTAGAAACGGCATTAGAGAGAGCACTATTGCGACATCTGGAGATGTTTGTACACACAATTGTTGAATAGCTGCATTTTAAGCACAGCAGATCACTCACTATCATTTTACTGCACTTAAGCATGACGGGTAATTTATTTTTAAATACTCTTTGGGCATTTAATTTGTTATCTTTGACTGTGATCGTGGTGGTGGAGGTATACTAATTCTTAGAATGTTTATTTCATATTAATGAAGCATTAATTTAAAAATATTGTGTATTATAATTAAACAGAGAGTCAGAGAATTAAGGTTTGAAACTATTGTTTTAGTAAGATTTCATAGATACAAAGACATTTCAAGAATCAAAATCATGTTAGTCTGGTTTTTTAGCATTAATATAAATGTGAAAACTGAAAGCTAATTTGTATGGACAAGATAGACTCAATAGTACTCAGAATATATTGCGTATTTGCACATTAAATATCAAGTCATAAAAGCAATACCATTAAATCATTATCTGCTATTTTTTTAAATATAAATTGAATGTAAAGCATAATTTGAAATGTTTAGATGATTATATGTAAGGAACTATAAATTCATAGTTATTAGATAATAGAAAGGCATGTCAAACATTTAATACCCAAATATGTTTACTTCTTTACCCTACGTGCCACTTTAGACATGCTCTTTTTTTTAATGAACAAAAAACATGGTGGATTTAATGAGGACGACCACCATTTCTTTCTGAAAACGTCTCCTTATTACTGGAATGGACACAAGATGAAATGATAAATTAGGTTATATAGACAAGAAGTTAGTGTAAAATATATTTCACCCATGGGGCTTCTTCAAGTTATCACATCCTTACTGGATATATGCATGTAACTTTAGTGTGTATCCTGGAGATTGAATGTAGGCAAAGAGTGTGTATTTCAGTATATCCATTAATATTTTGTTGTTATCTAATGTATTATAGAGATAAGAAGGAGATGGATCAAACTGAGTCCATGTTCTTCCTGACTGGAGGAGTAGGTCTAGAGAACAAGCTTGAGAACCCTGACCCATCCTGGCTCTCAGATAAGAGCTGGGATGAGCTGTGCAGAATGTGTGACATGCCAGCCTACAAGGGATTCAGGTTAGTATCTACCCATCAAGAAAATATCTTTTTAAAGGTTGAAGTCTTTCTTCTTTTAATTTACAACGCTGGCAATTTTTTTCACTGTTACACCATATCACGAAACCTTGTTAATCTAAAATTCTGAATTGCGACAGATATAGACTCAAATTGTAGAGTTATCTTCTTTTATGCTTTTATACATGTACTGGCATGATGTGAAATTAATAGCATTCACTTCCAACATACCCTGAAAACCATGATATTGTTTGACAATTTTCAAGGAACAAAGTGTAACTTTTCATTCTTTTGTAATTTTAATTTTCCATTAGTCCAGCATTCTGTAAATGTATTTCCCCATCTTAGTCCTTTCTCATTTTGGATTTAATTTCCTATTGTATTCTGACAGGGATAACTTCCAGGACAATGTGGCAGAATGGAAGACATTCTATGAGAGCAAGGAGCCCCATCGTGAGTCACTCCCAGCCCCCTGGCAAGACAAACTCACAGACTTCCAGAGAGCTATTGTTGTTAGGTGCCTCAGGCCAGACAAGGTAAGCACACCATTTAATAGAGATGATATGCCTAGCATCGAAGACTTGCATTGAGAAAAATATTTCTTGAAATAAGTAAAGTATGGTCCACATTTTTGTTTTAATATAATTGATTGGATATTAAAAGAGCGTATTGTTTGTAGTCCTGAACTATGCTTTTTAGTGTTTGCAACTATTTATTTAAATAAAGAAGAAAAAAAATCTGTTATACAATTTAAGCTTTGTAATCAACATGGGAATTGCCTTTGTACTTGTACAAAAACATCAAATAATTTTCATTAATTATATACATATTTTCTCATTAAATATAGGTCCTACCACTAGTTACCGATTTCGTCATTGGCAAGCTTGGTCAGAAGTTTGTCCAGCCACCCCCCTTTGACCTGGCCAAGAGTTTTACCGACTCCCATGCTTGTGCACCCCTCATCTTTGTGCTCTCCCCTGGAGCTGATCCTATGGCAGCCCTGCTCAAGTTTGCTGGAGATAAGGGATTCAGCGGAGAGAAGTTTGATGCCATCTCACTTGGACAGGGACAGGTGAGAACATTTTTGTTGTGGTTGTGTGATTATTTTTGAAAATTTTAGTATAAGAAAAAGTACTTGACTGAGTAACAAAATATAGATGGGACATGTTCTGGTTATGCCACAAAAGAAGGAGGTTTTGTTGACTGCATGAAATTGTCCTGCAAGGACTATTAAAATGTCACTGAGAAAATGGAAACTACAAGAAAGCAACAAAATGTATTGACAACTTATCTGTTCAATTAGCGATGTGGTCGCTGTGGAAATCTTGCACTTTTACAGTCAGTTATAAACATGGTGAAAAACTGAAAAGCTCTGATGTGTGGCATCTTAGGAAACCTGTACCCGTCATTGTTACTGTAAAACCATGCGGTTCATTCACTAATCTTTTTCTTGGGATGCTTGCAGGGTCCTGTGGCCGCAGCTCTGATTGCCACAGCTATCAAAGAAGGTACATGGGTTGTACTTCAGAACTGCCATCTTGCTGTCTCGTGGATGCCAGCCCTAGAGAAGCTCTGTGAGGAATTCAGTCCGGATAATGTCAACCCAGAATTCAGGCTGTGGCTCACTAGCTATCCATCAGACAAGGTATGCCTCGGTCTCTTAAATCCTTGAAAGTAATCTTTCAAAATGTAAATCATCTGTAGTAGGGTGTACATAAAATTCACGTTGCTCAAGCTAGATTTCTGATAAAACGCATGGTCCGCATGGTTTCCTCTAAAAATTTGTTCATCTATCTTCGAACAGAGAGGGAAGCAAGACTTCTCTAGAAACAATATATTTTGTTCAAATGCCATAGTATGTACTGAATTCATAAATCAACATTTTAATACAAACATGGACATGGAGAACATTGTGTGAAGTAAGATTATATAGCTAATATAGTATATGTTCCTTGTTATTTTTGGATTTTAAGACATCTCCTGGTGTAAATGCTCTGTTTTTATGCCTCCGCTACAACGTAGCCGGAGGCATTATGTTTTCTGGTTGTCCGTCCGTCCGTACGTACGTACGTACGTACGTACGTCCCGTTCTCGTGATCGCGTTATCTCAAGAACCAATTGATGGATTACCGCCAAACTCGGGTCATGTATGTATCTTGCAGAGCTAATGAAGTGATTAGATTTTGGGGTCACGAGGTCCAAGGTCAAAGGTCACAGGGCCCATTATGTATGCAAAAATAGCTCGTGATCGCGTTATCTCAAGAACCAATTGATGGATTACCGCCAAACTCGGGTCATGTATGTATCTTGCAGAGCTAATGAAGTGATTAGATTTTGGGGTCACGAGGTCCAAGGTCAAAGGTCACAGGGCCCATTATGTATGCAAAAATAGCTTGTGATCGCGTTATCTCAAGAACCGATTGATGGATTACCGCCAAACTTGGGTCATGTATGTATCTTGCAGAGCTAATGAACTGATTAGATTTTGGGGTCACGAGGTCAAAGGTCAAAGGTCACAGGGCTCATTATGTATGCAAAAATAGCTCGTGATCGCGTTATCTCAAGAACCGATTGATGGATTACCGCCAAACTTGGGTCATGTATGTATCTTGCAGAGCTAATGAACTGATTAGATTTTGGGGTCACGAGGTCAAAGGTCACAGGGCTCATTATGTATGCAAAAATAGCTCGTGATCACTTTATCTCAAGAACCGATTGATGGATTACCGCCAAACTTGGGTCATGTATGTATCTTGCAGAGTCAATGAACTGATTAGATTTTGGGGTCACGAGGTCAAAGGTCTAAGGTCACAGGGCTCATTATGTATGCAAAATAGCTTGTGATCACGTTATCTCAAGAACCGATTGATGGATTACCGCCAAACTTGGGTCATGTATGTATCTTGCAGAGTCAATGAACTGATTAGATTTGGGGTCACGAGGTCAAAGGTCACAGGGCTCATTATGTATCTCAAAATAGCTTGTGATCGCGTTATCATTAGAACCAACAGATGGATTACAATCAAACTTGAATTTTAAAAATTGCTTCCATTTTGGTTT
Organism: Mesocentrotus franciscanus; assembly: GCA_037976565.1. Classification (NCBI taxonomy): domain Eukaryota; kingdom Metazoa; phylum Echinodermata; class Echinoidea; order Camarodonta; family Strongylocentrotidae; genus Mesocentrotus; species Mesocentrotus franciscanus. Next base: position 43,481,809 of record CP137666.1, read on the forward strand.
GTAAAATTGCTCTATGGCGGAGGCATCATTTTCGACTGCGCGCAGTTGAAGTTCCATCTAGTTCTGTTTTGAATATAGAGTATGAATACAATTATTGTTAAAGCATATTCACTTCAATTACCCATGTTGCTGCGGAATAGCCATGTGAATTATTATTACTGTAGACAATTTTAAAAACCTCTCAACCTTTGTGTTGCTGTTCGTGTAGTTCCCAGTGACTGTTCTCCAGAATGGTGTGAAGATGACCAATGAGCCTCCTACAGGTCTCAGGATGAACGTTCTGCAGTCGTATATCAGTGATCCTATCAGTGATCCAGAATTCTTTGCCTCATGCCCAGGAAAAGAACTGGTAAGTTGATTCAATGATTTGTGTTGAAACAGGAGCATAGATTGTTACTCTTTCTTGTTGTTGCTCTCATTGAAGAAAAAAAAGTTCACAATCAGTTTAACAATGAATTAATGAATTAAAGATGTATATTTGGAATTTAAGTTGTGATGATTGTCCATGAAAACAAAGAGATGATGAAAAAAATATTAGAGCATGAATTGCTATAGGTAGAGCTAAGAATTTTGCATCAAACTGCTCTTCATACACCTGCAATGTTTATTGATCTCAAAGTGCGTTGTATGTGTGTTGACTACTTTATTTTGTTTTGTTGTTTTTTTAGATCTGGGAGAAACTTCTGTTTGGCCTGTGTTTCTTCCATGCCCTTGTTCAGGAGAGAAGGAAGTTTGGTCCACTAGGCTGGAACATTGCCTATGGTTTCAACGAGTCTGACCTTCGTATCAGCATCAGGCAACTACAGGTAATGACTAGTGAATGGATGAGACAAAGAATGGGTCTACAGCCCAATGTTGATTCAGTGTGTGTTGTACAGGACACGAAGACAACCTTCTTTTCGTCTTTTTTCAGCCTTCTGGATTATAATTGATGAGAACTCGTTCTTTGGCCATTATAAAGTGATGCTAGAAAGAAATATTTAATAAGTGATGTCAGAAAGAAACATTTATCAATGGTGTTTAAACCAAGTGCTTTTTCACTTCTTTATGAAATAATGGACAAAGTTGCCTGAGTGGTATGGGATGCATTTCACAAAATGACCTTTAAAGCCCCACTGTACTACTTGTAGCTACTTGCTCCCTCTATATATAAAAAAATGCCTAAGCGGTGCCTGTTGGTCCCCCATGATCCTCTTTTTCTTAAGTTAATCGAGAGCTGAGTTGATGAGATAACCACTTGTCAGTGACCACGCTAATCCCTCTAATCCCTCCTGGCCAAACTAGTGCAGAGGGGCTTTAAGATAAGAGAGTAATAACGAACCTATGAAGAAATGCTTTATCTATAGATAGAGGTAGAATGGACATGGAATATGACAGGCAACTGAAGAGGCATGACTCGGACTCTGGGGACTATTACAAGATTAGTACCTTTCTTGATATATACAAATGGCTTTTGTCATCCTGTAGATGTTTGTCAATGACTATGATGAAGTTCAGTATGCGGCCATTGCATACCTGACTGGAGAGTGTAACTACGGTGGTAGGGTCACTCAGGAATGGGATCGACGTTGCCTTCTGACCATCCTTGCAGACTTCTACACTCCAGATATCATAAGCGATCCTAAGTACAAGTTCTCACCCAGCGGAGACTACCACTCACCTCCTAAGGGAACCTACGAGAGCTACATTGAGTTCATCAAGGTCAGTATATTGAGAAATTTGTAATTTCAAACAAGTGACACACATGTCCAATGTTAGAATTATGTATTAGAAGAGAGAAGAGGAGTGGACCCTTTGTTTTTCCCTGTTAAATGGCCAAGCATTTTGATTGATTATATGAAATTTCAACAATTTCATTTCCATTGAATAATAGAGATAAGCTGTATATCATTGTATTCAGAATAAACATTATGTTGATAGAAATATATTTCCAAACTAATACACATTCAAAAGATGCATTCACTTTCTCATTTTTTACCATGAAAATGTCTACTGAAGTATTGAGCTGCAATGTTGTGTTTCTGCAATTTTTAAAGGGCAAGTCCACTTCAAAAATAACTTATTTTCAATAGAAGCAGAAAATCAGACAAACCAATCAAAAAAAGTTTGAGCAAAATCGGATCACTAATAAGAAAGTTATGAATTTTTAATGACATGAAAAACTTTGAAAATCACAAGACAAATTGGCAACTCACTCATGAGACTGTGACATCATTGCCTCACTATCCACTAATTGTTTTCTTTATATTGATAATATAAATTTCCAATGTTCCCTAAAAATTTTATTTCCTCACACCAGCATCCAAGTTATATTGATAGTAATATGTTTTTGTGTGGATCGATGCACTAATATAGAGTAATTATTTTTCAGTTAAATCATGAAAAATGTGAATTTTGATAAACTATTTATATAAAAATTAACGATTATGAATATACAATATTCAGACAATAGTATAAATTCTTCAAAGTTCATAAAAGATTTTGTGAAATGTCATGCACGCAATACAATACAAATCATATAACCTGGGCAAAGGCATGGGGAAATCAAGTTTTTGGGGATAAAAAGGGAAATTAATGGGATAAAAATGTGTAAAGCAGTTGATAAATAGTGAGGCAATGACGTCACAAACTGATGACCAAATTTGTGTAGTGATTTTCTAAGTTCCATTGTTTTTTTTGTTTTTTTGCTCTGTTTCTCTTATTTTACTGCATCTATTAAAAGCAAATTATTTTTGGAGTGGACTTAGCCTTTAAGTCATAGTGGTGATTAAAGTCTATTGCTACTCATGATATCATGAGTAATGATGAAGGGAATATAATTTTAGATATGAGAAGTCCTAAAGGGTTTTTTAGCAGTTAAGTATTTCACTGTAATACCGTTCCTTCTTCTTCTCCCTGGTTATATTACAGGCCTTACCAGTCACCCAGGTACCTGAGGTCTTTGGTATGCACGACAATGTAGACATCTCAAAGTCTCTGCAGGAAACTAGACTTCTCTTTGATAACATCCTCCTCACTATTGGAGGCAAGGGTATGGGAGGAAGCAGTGGCTCTACAGATAACATCCTATCAGACATCGCCAAAGATATCGTCTCCAAGGTCAGTATTCTTCTAGTTCCTTCATTTTTTCCTACTTCATTTCAAAGTTTAAATAGTACAAGACAACGATTCTTAGAGAGTCATAAAATGTCATACAACCATTTACGAATAATGTCAAATATATAGGGCAGGATAAATTTAACACATTTTTATATAATGTTTCAGTGGAATATGACACAATGATATATTTGTATGCATTGTGTGCGTATTGTTATATCTCATGTATATTTTGTGATGCAAAAGAGATTTTATATATTTATTTCATTTTTATATTTATATTGTTTCTTTATAGTTGACTTTATTCTGATATTTTGTATACCCCATGTGTCAGTATTATTGTGTTGCAGACAGAGTTATAAGCCTGGGTTTATTTTTATGGTTAATACATGTGAATGAGATATTTATCAACATTTTGACTGATCATCATTATTCCTACAGCTTCCACCAAACTTTGATCTGGAGGCAGGTCTTAAGAAGTATCCAGTCACATACAATGAGAGTATGAACACAGTCTTAGTGCAGGAGATGGAACGATTTAACACGTAAGCAAAGAGTTGTGATGAAGCTAAAAACGTCTTTTCATTTTCAATTAAGAATGCAATTAATGTTTCATTGGAGTCTTGTTTTATCCGCATCAGTATGTATCTGATTCACAAAAATGTATGAATTTATTTGTAAATGCAGATTTTACATTAACAATATTTAATTTGCTTGTTATGTCCATTATGTCTCATCCTGTGAATCTTTTCAAAAAATGTGTTTAAACCTGTTCAAGGGATAAGTTTGTGCAACTGATCGTCCTTGTAATAAAAGTTGTCATTGTTCAGCACGTTGAAAGCATCACTGAAATATTCCTATCATTATAATCAACCGTTCTTTCTTTGGATCTCCTAGACTGTTGATTACGATTCGAAGCAGTTTGCTCAATCTTCAGAAGGCTATCAAGGGTCTGGTTGTTATGTCTTCTGATCTAGAAGGTGTGGCTCATAATCTGCTAATCGGAAGAGTAAGTAAAATTATGAACATTGGCCGCTTGTGTAAACCTCATGCAATTCTCCCTTGAAGATGAAGATTGATTCCTCCTGGTGGAAGTGAAGTCCCCTAAGGGATAATTGTTATTTTAAGGGGGTGATAACTTATGTCACGAAAGGAACAGTGATTATGAGTATATGATATCTTAGCAGAATCTGAGATGAAAAGGTTAAGTGGAGGACTCAGAATGACGTCTATTGATCAATGATTAATCAACCAATTACATTGTACATGTACCCTCAAGTCTCGGTCTGTGAAGATGACACTGGAAGTAAAAATATGTCCACTGTGTCATGTTAAATGATACAAAACATTTTGTTTAAGTGGTATTCTATCCTGTTTCCTGTTCCTCAGGTACCAGATATGTGGGCCAAGCGTTCCTACCCGAGTCTGAAGCCCCTGGGTAGCTACATCAATGATTTCCTAGCCAGGCTGAAGTTCCTGCAGGATTGGTACGATGATGGCAAACCTATGATCTTCTGGCTGTCCGGATTCTACTTCACTCAGGCTTTCCTTACAGGAGCCATGCAGAACTACGCAAGGAAATACACCATACCCATTGACAAGTGCGGCTTCCAGTTTGAGGTGATTACTGTGTGTCTTTTAGTTGTGCCATGAAGACAATATATGATTACAGATTACAGAATATATTACTACTTCTAAGTACCATTTCTGTACGGGCATTCTATATTTTGTGAGGATTGAATATACTGAGCCCGAATAAACTTTGAATTAATGCCAAATAAAATGCAAGTTAAATGGAAATGAAGAGCATTTTCAATGTGATAATATTTGTCTTATAATATTTCTGTTCACATATGTAGGTGCTGCCTTCTGAGACGGCTGATAAAGCTCCTGAAGATGGTGTTTATGTGAATGGACTCTTCTTGGATGGAGCGAGATGGGACAGGAAACGGTGAATATTGATTTTGAAAAAATAGTGTATTTCCTTGGATACGATGCTCTTGCATGATAAATAATGAAAGGGATATAACATTTTTTAAACCAAAAATGTCCTTCTTAAATGTACTAATTGTTTATCAAACCTGGGGGGTGTTACACAAAGACTAAGATCGAATTTAAGTTGGACTTAACTATGACAAGCCTTTCATGCCACTGGTTGCTCTCACCGTTGGTCTCTCAATTATGATCTTTAGATAAATATTTTTTCTTCAATAATAAATTATCAAAAACTGTAAATTCTGTAGATTTGTGACCATGATTTGTAAGTCCCTTGAGAGACCGATGCCAGTAAATGGTGATAGCAAACAGTGGCATGAACGGCCTGCCATTGTTAAGTCCAACTTAAAGTCAGTCTTAGTCTTTGTGAAACACCCCTGGTACATTGTATCCTAGCTGTTTATTCAAAACTCTTACTGCTTTGGATCATTGACGTTTGCTTGGATATGCAAGATACAGTTTTAATTATTAAACAGTCCCATTTGATTTACTGCACAATCTATAACCCTTTTAAAAATAATTTTAAATAATATCTCCTCATACAGTTTGTATACTTGTGAATAATGAGAAATTGTTTTCTGAATCCCTTCAAATTGTATCTGAAGAGAACATATTTATGAATCAGAATAATTGTTTGATTTAATGTGCGGGTAAGCCTGAATCCGATGACCGGGGTAATAATATATCTGTAAAGCACTTAGGCACATCGTTGGATTGATGTATTGGGCGCCTATATAAAAAGAGAATTATTATTATTATTAATGCAAATTATAAAGAATACTTCTGATTATATCATGTTTTCTTGTTGTTTTCCAGGGGAATGCTAGGAGAGTCACTACCCAAGGTTCTGTTTGACTCTGTACCAATCATCTGGATCAAACCAGGTAAGAATCTTTTATTTCTCTGTTAAATAAGTATATGGGACTCAGAAGTTGTTATCTAAGGGGGGTGGATACAGCTCTAATAAGATAGTAGATTTGAATATTTTCTGGTACTCATTCAAAAGACTTTAAATATTTGTTCTCATTATTTATACAACTTACTTGATTCTCTTTGATTTTTCCCTGGTCAAGCATGGATAATGACTTATTGTGTTAAATTCTACATACCTTCCTTTTTTTTCTGCAGGCATAAAAGCTGAGTTCAAGTCTAAAGGGGACTACATCAGCCCTCTGTACAAAACCAGCGAGAGGAGAGGTACGCTGTCCACCACCGGACATTCTACCAACTTTGTCCTTGCCATTCATCTGCCCACTGATCGGCCGGTAGATCACTGGATCAAGAGGGTGTCGCCTCCTCTGTGGGTTGGACGACTGAGCACATCCTAGGTTTTTATACTTAATCTGTGATTTCCTGTATGCAGGTTCGTTGTTTGGAGCAGATGCAAAGGGATGCACCTTTGAGAGGTATCACTTTATTATGTAAGATATTTATGGTGTGCATCCACTTGCTCCACAGTCATGCATTTCTGTGGCACATCATATCTAATGAGGAGTTCTGACCAATACCAGTGTTTATACATACATACATACATAAGTTATGTAAATTATATTGTAAGATATTGGAGATGTAATGGACTATGGTTGACATGTATTGGCAAGTTCAATTACTTGAAATACCATTTTAATGACAACTGATTACTAATGTTTCAATCATATATCTTGGATATTATATTCTTATGACATATTGCTGTAAATATATATGTACAAAATACTCATGTATCATACATCCAAGATATTTGATAAAAGCAGTAGATATCAGTTGTGAGATACAATGTGAGTACAGTGATAAGCTTTTGGACCATTTACTTGTAACTGGAAAGGCAATCTATTAGTAAAAGCGACAGTTGTTATTATTTTCAATACTTATACAGCTGTGAGATTTATGATACACTCAAATTTGCAGTTGGAAGAAAAATCTACTCAAGTCAAATTTTTAAAAAATATAGCCCAGTAGAGGTATATTTTATTGTAAACACTAACATCTGGAAAAATGTTGAAGTCTTTATCCACAGGGCATTCCTAAAAATGAAGAGTGATATGAAAAAAATATTATGCCTTTATGCCTTTTTTGTTCAATATTTTGTAGAAATTTTTGTATTACACATAATTTTAGAATGTATTTCTCATTAAAATTCATTATGAGGATTAAACAATGTTGTAAATAACTGTGGAGGGAGCCATACATGTAAATATGAAAGGTGATATGTATATAGAGAAGGCTTTATTGTAAAGATTATACACTTTTTCATTTATTTACAAGGCCTTTGCATGGAAATTAATGAAAAGTGTTAAGTACATGCAAGACAAATCCAAGACTTTGTAAATTAAAATACGTGTGTGCTGTGAATACCGTCTTTAAGTTTATGAGGGTTTTCATACTTTTGAGGATGTATTGAATGGAATTATTGCCTGATAAACATGTAGAATGGCAATGAGATTATATTGACTTCATTAATGGAAAGAAATTACTTCAGTTGACAATTCATGTATGTGAGAGAGACAGAGAAAGAAAGAGAGGATGACAGAGAGAGAGAGAGAGAGGAAAGGAAAAGGAAATGACTGTCTGATTTTTTTCCAATCATTGCTGTGATTGCTTTTTAATTTGATGCAGTAAGTTTAGAAGAATTTGTGAGACTATAGAACATAGTACCATAAAAAAGTTATTTAGCATTCTTTAAATTATATTTAGATTGAGTCACTACTTATTGACTCGACACTTATGTCATGATATATTTATTTTTAAAAAATTGATCTTGTATGCAGTCCTGTAAAGATTTGAGAGTTATATGCACTTTGTTCTCAAAATTTACAGCAATGAAATGGTGTGGTATATATTTGTGTAATATATGCATTGTTGTAAATTATTGTTTGTCAATATGTAACATTTTTCCAAATGTACCTCCGTCCATGCACTTGGTAAGCATATCTATTCTGTCCACTGTCAAAGGTACTCCCGTCCATAGTCACCGAAGGACTTTTATTTTCCCTTTTTTTTATGAAGGAATAATTGTGATATAAGAATGTGATATAAGAATGTGCATATAGTATTCCACACAAGCAATTCTATTTTGCTTCATTGTATGAAAATTGCATGGAGATGAATGTTTGATTTTTCTTTGATTAGGATGGTTTAATGTGTGACCAAATTAAGTGTTTTCTATCTTCCTTGGTCAGAAATATTGTAATGCCTTTAGCACTTTCAGTGCTCTTATATGTATGCAACTGATGTAAAAAGGAATGTCTTTTTAAACCAATTTATGTTTTTGTTAACTGATTGCTTATATTGGCAATGAAATATTCACTTAAGTTGTGAAGGTATAGCACTTTTTCTAGAAATAATGGATCAGAAAAGTCAAGAGTTTTAATATTGTGAAACTATATACAAGTACTTGTCTGTGAGGGAGAGAAAAGGATTAATTAATCTTTCAGATTCTTTCAAATATTTTGTGCCTACTTTGATCACCTTGTGAATGTAATAATTGGACAGAACCTTGAATGAAACTAAAGTGTTCTAAAGACAGTTTGAATTGAGAATTGTAAATGTACATATATTTTTGTATAAATTTGTACATTAGCTGCTATTGTGATCTGTGTTCTTCACAACCATTTATATTAAAAAGATATATATATATATATATATTTCAATGCTTATGAAATTCTTATGATGTTGTGATGTTGTTTGACCTATAATAAAAACAAAAGAAACTTTCTCTTACATTTTTGGTGCCATATTGTTTTTTTTAATAATCATCTGACTATGGCTAAGCAAATTGTAGTTTTGGTGCATGATAACACTAAAAGGCAATGGCTATAAAATTTACTTGTGGAGATCATGTGTAAGTCAGTTGAATTGGAGATTGCCATATGGTACTGTTTTACAAACCAAGACTAACTTGTGAGGATGATTAAATTGCCAATATCAAGCAGATGAGGGAGAAAAGGCAGGATTTATTTTCTCTGCTAGTAGTCTCTTAACCACAGTTATTCAATGTGAAAATTAAGGCATGACTTTATATGGCAATTATGCACACATATATATATATATATATATATATATATATATATATATAGCATATAATTATGTCTCAAAATTTATTTGAAAAAAAGAAGAAACAGGAACTAGGGAAATAAACGCATTCCTTACACTCCTTGACATAATCAATTTGTGACATATTTGTGCATATTGGAGGGGGGAAAAGGATATGGGAGAGATTACAGACCGATCAGCATGCATTAGAATATAATATAGGATCGAGCTAGATATCCGAGAGTGAAATAACAATTAATGCACACCCGACATTTAATTTGCTCCTGGCTTTAACTGCAGATATAATGGTTAGCGTTGCCAATGGAGTTTTTAGTTTTAATAGGGTTAGCTAGGGTTAAATACAGTATTTGATACAAGGTTGTAGTTAGCAATTTGGTCGGTGCTTGCATAGAAAGAGGGGTTGGGGGCATGAATGCTTTTGGGGAGCTGCAGTGAGTAGTTTTGAAATTAATCCAGTAGGGATGGTACAAGCCTGTATCAATCTCCTTCAAATACTTGACATCATATTTTTCTAAATCAAACATGAAATGAAAAGAAAAAAACCTTGCTCGCTCTGTTCACATATCACACTCTGCTTCGGTATTCAAAGGATTGATTCCCGGTCTACCCATCAGGGCCCGACCATCCTCAGAAAATGCAAAATATTTTTTTATTGGAAAACAAATAAATTTCACTGCACAGCCTGGAAGTAGGCTAAGTGTAAACACGTTTCTGCGCTAAAAACCTGAAAAAATAATAAGTGATGTAACTGGTCGATTTTTGCCTTGAATGAACGTAAAATGGCATTTCTTTCGGGGTTAAAACGAATTCGATATTCCTTCATGGGAAATGTCGCCCGTTCTACCAGAAATCTCAACAACCAAAGACAGAATATCATAAAAATCGCAGGTACATTTCGCGATCGTGTGCGAGATCATTCGATTCTCGCGTCCGAGGCGAAGCGAGTAAGGACTTCTACGCCCGGAGCTTCGGGGGCAACGTGGACCAATTTCCGAAAATTTCACTGCAGTGTGGTTGTCAGTGGTGAAAATGAGTCGAATCATGACCAGCCAGGATGCAATGTAGTCAAAGTAAAGTCCTGGCCATTCCAACTCGAAACACCTTTCGGGAAGCTGACGATGAAAGGGACTCCATTTCCTGTTCGCATTGTGCCTACGAATCCCCATGACTACCCAGCAGGGGACAGGGTATTTGTTCATTTATTAGCTTCTGTTGCCATGGACACGGATACCAAACTGGATCCATCATCATTTGCAGAAACAATTTCGAATATCACTTGCTTATCAGATAAAGAAGGCATTCAAATCTCGCATGATGGTAGCTCAGAGTCAGATGTACAATCATCATTAGCTTTGGTTATTGAAGTACCAACGTGTTATGGTAAATTTACAATCTATAATCTATAATCTATCTAATCTATAATCTATAATTAATATAATCTTATCCTTCCATTTCCAGTTCTTAATGAAATTGTGATGTGAAGACTTGTTTGTTAACTTCTTAATTTCTGATGCACATTTTGATCTTCAAAAATTACATTGTCATTGATTATATCAGGATTTGATCATTTGGATCACATTTTCAACATTGGAATTTGTGAGGTGAAGCCAAATATAGGAGTGATGAACCAAATTTCCAATTATTTATTTATTTATTTACTATTATTTATTTTTAACATTTTCTCAACATCCGTCATACGAGAATATTCTTGTTGTGAAGAGCTGATTTTACACATGAATGCTCTTTTAAAATTGGTAAGCTGCAATTAAGAAAAGTAGCGAGTAGCCTGATGGAGTGATGGTACATTGCTTACTTATTACTTTTTTAAATAACTTGTAGGTGCAATGATTTTGGTTTATTTTTACTCTGTGTATTCTCTGGTGAATATTTACATAGTATTATTAATTGATACATGTTCATGCAATCTCTACTTACCATAGACTGTTGATGCTTTCTATTCACCATCTTCCTATAGATATTGATGTGTCAAGTACAGATGAAGCCCATATTTCTGTTGAAAACCTGGAGAATGAAATTTGTTATATAAACACTGACAGGGGAAACATCACACTTACGAGCATGAAGGTAATTAAGAGAAAGTCTTTTAGTATTCAATTTTGCTTACAAAATTCAATTAATTATTTGATGCATTTCTGTAAAAGTATCTTGGTTCGTTTTCCTCATCACATGGTTTGGTAGCATTATAAAGAAACATGCACAAATTTAAAAGGAGAAATATTAAAAGAAATCCTTGTATTTCATATTTTCATTGTTTTGTTTTCTCCCAATTATTTCAACATTTCTTGATTTTTTGCCAGTCTGCCAATGTCAATGTTGAGTCAACCACTGGAAATATCATCTGCCTCAAAGCCTTACAGGGAAGTGGAAAGATTAAT
>CP137666.1:43493845-43692969 GCA_037976565.1 Mesocentrotus franciscanus
AAGAGAACATATTTATGAATCAGAATAATTGTTTGATTTAATGTGCGGGTAAGCCTGAATCCGATGACCGGGGTAATAATATATCTGTAAAGCACTTAGGCACATCGTTGGATTGATGTATTGGGCGCCTATATAAAAAAGAGAATTATTATTATTATTAATGCAAATTATAAAGAATACTTCTGATTATATCATGTTTTCTTGTTGTTTTCCAGGGGAATGCTAGGAGAGTCACTACCCAAGGTTCTGTTTGACTCTGTACCAATCATCTGGATCAAACCAGGTAAGAATCTTTTATTTCTCTGTTAAATAAGTATATGGGACTCAGAAGTTGTTATCTAAGGGGGGTGGATACAGCTCTAATAAGATAGTAGATTTGAATATTTTCTGGTACTCATTCAAAAGACTTTAAATATTTGTTCTCATTATTTATACAACTTACTTGATTCTCTTTGATTTTTCCCTGGTCAAGCATGGATAATGACTTATTGTGGTAAATTCTACATACCTTCCTTTTTTTCTGCAGGCATAAAAGCTGAGTTCAAGTCTAAAGGGGACTACATCAGCCCTCTGTACAAAACCAGCGAGAGGAGAGGTACGCTGTCCACCACCGACATTCTACCAACTTTGTCCTTGCCATTCATCTGCCCACTGATCGGCCGGTAGATCACTGGATCAAGAGGGGTGTCGCCCTCCTCTGTGGGTTGGACGACTGAGCACATCCTAGGTTTTTATACTTAATCTGTGATTTCCTGTATGCAGGTTCGTTGTTTGGAGCAGATGCAAAGGGATGCACCTTTTGAGAGGTATCACTTTATTATGTAAGATATTTATGGTGTGCATCCACTTGCTCCACAGTCATGCATTTCTGTGGCACATCATATCTAATGAGGAGTTCTGACCAATACCAGTGTTTATACATACATACATACATAAGTTATGTAAATTATATTGTAAGATATTGGAGATGTAATGGACTATGGTTGACATGTATTGGCAAGTTCAATTACTTGAAATACCATTTTAATGACAACTGATTACTAATGTTTCAATCATATATCTTGGATATTATATTCTTATGACATATTGCTGTAAATATATATGTACAAAATACTCATGTATCATACATCCAAGATATTTGATAAAAGCAGTAGATATCAGTTGTGAGATACAATGTGAGTACAGTGATAAGCTTTTGGACCATTTACTTGTAACTGGAAAGGCAATCTATTAGTAAAAGCGACAGTTGTTATTATTTTCAATACTTATACAGCTGTGAGATTTATGATACACTCAAATTTGCAGTTGGAAGAAAAATCTACTCAAGTCAAATTTTTAAAAAATATAGCCCAGTAGAGGTATATTTTATTGTAAACACTAACATCTGGAAAAATGTTGAAGTCTTTATCCACAGGGCATTCCTAAAAATGAAGAGTGATATGAAAAAAATATTATGCCTTTATGCCTTTTTTGTTCAATATTTTGTAGAAATTTTTGTATTACACATAATTTTAGAATGTATTTCTCATTAAAATTCATTATGAGGATTAAACAATGTTGTAAATAACTGTGGAGGGAGCCATACATGTAAATATGAAAGGTGATATGTATATAGAGAAGGCTTTATTGTAAAGATTGTACACTTTTTCATTTATTTACAAGGCCTTTGCATGGAAATTAATGAAAAGTGTTAAGTACATGCAAGACAAATCCAAGACTTTGTAAATTAAAATACGTGTGTGCTGTGAATACCGTCTTTAAGTTTATGAGGGTTTTCATACTTTTGAGGATGTATTGAATGGAATTATTGCCTGATAAACATGTAGAATGGCAATGAGATTATATTGACTTCATTAATGGAAAGAAATTACTTCAGTTGACAATTCATGTATGTGAGAGAGACAGAGAAAGAAAGAGAGGATGACAGAGAGAGAGAGAGAGGAAAGGAAAGGAAAAGGAAATGACTGTCTGATTTTTTTCCAATCATTGCTGTGATTGCTTTTTAATTTGATGCAGTAAGTTTAGAAGAATTTGTGAGACTATAGAACATAGTACCATAAAAAAGTTATTTAGCATTCTTTAAATTATATTTAGATTGAGTCACTACTTATTGACTCGACACTTATGTCATGATATATTTATTTTTAAAAAATTGATCTTGTATGCAGTCCTGTAAAGATTTGAGAGTTATATGCACTTTGTTCTCAAAATTTACAGCAATGAAATGGTGTGGTATATATTTGTGTAATATATGCATTGTTGTAAATTATTGTTTGTCAATATGTAACATTTTTCCAAATGTACCTCCGTCCATGCACTTGGTAAGCATATCTATTCTGTCCACTGTCAAAGGTACTCCCGTCCATAGTCACCGAAGGACTTTATTTTCCCTTTTTTTATGAAGGAATAATTGTGATATAAGAATGTGATATAAGAATGTGCATATAGTATTCCACACAAGCAATTTATTTTGCTTCATTGTATGAAAATTGCATGGAGATGAATGTTTGATTTTTCTTTGATTAGGATGGTTTAATGTGTGACCAAATTAAGTGTTTTCTATCTTCCTTGGTCAGAAATATTGTAATGCCTTTAGCACTTTCAGTGCTCTTATATGTATGCAACTGATGTAAAAAGGAATGTCTTTTTAAACCAATTTATGTTTTTGTTAACTGATTGCTTATATTGGCAATTAAATATTCACTTAAGTTGTGAAGGTATAGCACTTTTTCTAGAAATAATGGATCAGAAAAGTCAAGAGTTTTAATATTGTGAAACTATATACAAGTACTTGTCTGTGAGGGAGAGAAAAGGATTAATTAATCTTTCAGATTCTTTCAAATATTTTGTGCCTACTTTGATCACCTTGTGAATGTAATAATTGGACAGAACCTTGAATGAAACTAAAGTGTTCTAAAGACAGTTTGAATTGAGAATTGTAAATGTACATATATTTTTGTATAAATTTGTACATTAGCTGCTATTGTGATCTGTGTTCTTCACAACCATTTATATTAAAAAGAGATATATATATATATATATATATTTCAATGCTTATGAAATTCTTATGATGTTGTGATGTTGTTTGACCTATAATAAAAACAAAAGAAACTTTCTCTTACATTTTTGGTGCCATATTGTTTTTTTTTTAATAATCATCTGACTATGGCTAAGCAAATTGTAGTTTTGGTGCATGATAACACTAAAAGGCAATGGCTATAAAATTTACTTGTGGAGATCATGTGTAAGTCAGTTGAATTGGAGATTGCCATATGGTACTGTTTTACAAACCAAGACTAACTTGTGAGGATGATTAAATTGCCAATATCAAGCAGATGAGGGAGAAAAGGCAGGATTTATTTTCTCTGCTAGTAGTCTCTTAACCACAGTTATTCAATGTGAAAATTAAGGCATGACTTTATATGGCAATTATGCACACATGATATATATATATATATATATATATATATATATATATATATAGCATATAATTATGTCTCAAAATTTATTTGAAAAAAAGAAGAAACAGGAACTAGGGAAATAAACGCATTCCTTACACTCCTTGACATAATCAATTTGTGACATATTTGTGCATATTGGAGGGGGGAAAAGGATATGGGAGAGATTACAGACCGATCAGCATGCATTAGAATATAATATAGGATCGAGCTAGATATCCGAGAGTGAAATAACAATTAATGCACACCCGACATTTAATTTGCTCCTGGCTTTAACTGCAGATATAATGGTTAGCGTTGCCAATGGAGTTTTTAGTTTTAATAGGGTTATAGCTAGGGTTAAATACAGTATTTGATACAAGGTTGTAGTTAGCAATTTGGTCGGTGCTTGCATAGAAAGAGGGGTTGGGGGCATGAATGCTTTTGGGGAGCTGCAGTGAGTAGTTTTGAAATTAATCCAGTAGGGATGGTACAAGCCTGTATCAATCTCCTTCAAATACTTGACATCATATTTTTCTAAATCAAACATGAAATGAAAAGAAAAAAACCTTGCTCGCTCTGTTCACATATCACACTCTGCTTCGGTATTCAAAGGATTGATTCCCGGTCTACCCATCAGGGCCCGACCATCCTCAGAAAATGCAAAATATTTTTTTATTGGAAAACAAATAAATTTCACTGCACAGCCTGGAAGTAGGCTAAGTGTAAACACGTTTCTGCGCTAAAACCTGAAAAATAATAAGTGATGTAACTGGTCGATTTTTGCCTTGAATGAACGTAAAATGGCATTTCTTTCGGGGTTAAAACGAATTCGATATTCCTTCATGGGAAATGTCGCCCGTTCTACCAGAAATCTCAACAACCAAAGACAGAATATCATAAAAATCGCAGGTACATTTCGCGATCGTGTGCGAGATCATTCGATTCTCGCGTCCGAGGCGAAGCGAGTAAGGACTTCTACGCCCGGAGCTTCGGGGGCAACGTGGACCAATTTCCGAAAATTTCACTGCAGTGTGGTTGTCAGTGGTGAAAATGAGTCGAATCATGACCAGCCAGGATGCAATGTAGTCAAAGTAAAGTCCTGGCCATTCCAACTCGAAACACCTTTCGGGAAGCTGACGATGAAAGGGACTCCATTTCCTGTTCGCATTGTGCCTACGAATCCCCATGACTACCCAGCAGGGGACAGGGTATTTGTTCATTTATTAGCTTCTGTTGCCATGGACACGGATACCAAACTGGATCCATCATCATTTGCAGAAACAATTTCGAATATCACTTGCTTATCAGATAAAGAAGGCATTCAAATCTCGCATGATGGTAGCTCAGAGTCAGATGTACAATCATCATTAGCTTTGGTTATTGAAGTACCAACGTGTTATGGTAAATTTACAATCTATAATCTATAATCTATCTAATCTATAATCTATAATTAATATAATCTTATCCTTCCATTTCCAGTTCTTAATGAAATTGTGATGTGAAGACTTGTTTGTTAACTTCTTAATTTCTGATGCACATTTTGATCTTCAAAAATTACATTGTCATTGATTATATCAGGATTTGATCATTTGGATCACATTTTTCAACATTGGAATTTGTGAGGTGAAGCCAAATATAGGAGTGATGAACCAAATTTCCAATTATTTATTTATTTATTTACTATTATTTATTTTTAACATTTTCTCAACATCCGTCATACGAGAATATTCTTGTTGTGAAGAGCTGATTTTTACACATGAATGCTCTTTTAAAATTGGTAAGCTGCAATTAAGAAAAGTAGCGAGTAGCCTGATGGAGTGATGGTACATTGCTTACTTATTACTTTTTTTTTAAATAACTTGTAGGTGCAATGATTTTGGTTTATTTTTACTCTGTGTATTCTCTGGTGAATATTTACATAGTATTATTAATTGATACATGTTCATGCAATCTCTACTTACCATAGACTGTTGATGCTTTCTATTCACCATCTTCCTATAGATATTGATGTGTCAAGTACAGATGAAGCCCATATTTCTGTTGAAAACCTGGAGAATGAAATTTGTTATATAAACACTGACAGGGGAAACATCACACTTACGAGCATGAAGGTAATTAAGAGAAAAGTCTTTTAGTATTCAATTTTGCTTACAAAAATTCAATTAATTATTTGATGCATTTCTGTAAAAGTATCTTGGTTCGTTTTCCTCATCACATGGTTTGGTAGCATTATAAAGAAACATGCACAAATTTAAAAAAAGGAGAAATATTAAAAGAAATCCTTGTATTTCATATTTTCATTGTTTTGTTTTTTTCTCCCAATTATTTCAACATTTCTTGATTTTTTTTGCCAGTCTGCCAATGTCAATGTTGAGTCAACCACTGGAAATATCATCTGCCTCAAAGCCTTACAGGGAAGTGGAAAGATTAATACCAAAAATAATGGGGTAAGTTTACACAATCGAGAAGAAAAAAAATAATGATAATAATCGAAAGTCATTTGTAATAATTTTTCTAATCTCTCCTCGTATATTGTTTTGCATTGGCATATAAAAGGAGACTTTGGCTTCATGTTAAAGGTACTACCGGTATGTCCCATTTGCAGGCCAAAAAAATGAAAAGGTTAAATTCCAACGGCATTTGAAAGACAATACTAATTTAGAACTTCCTTTAAAAAAAGGGCTTGAAAATGTCTTTAAGTGGGAAAATAACGACTATTAGTTGTCGAATCGACTTAGGAGCTATAGAGCCAGTAAGTAATAGTCTGATTTTTCAGACCATTGTACTGAATGGTCGTACGTTTTATGCTGCGCAAAGATTCAATCAGTTTAATTTTGGCCATTACAAGAAGTGGGTTATTGATGTAGACAAATGCTCATGTACCCTTTACAGCTCATTTTATGTATGTTATTACCAAAGATGAAAAAGCCAGTCAGTCACTCAATAGTGTCTGACAGTGAAGTCTAGCAAGTAAACGGGTTTCCTTGCATAATTTGAATATTAGGACACTGCTAACGTTTAAATTTCACAGATAGGACATACATGACATATTCATAATTCCTGCAAAGTTCTACAGAATTTGATGTTGGCTGCAAAAGGGACATAGTATCTTTAAGACTTCACAATTGCTTTGAATATCAGATATTAGTATCAAGCCAATAAGCTATGTAAATTGAAGTCTGTAAAATGTGTATATGATAAACTTGTAAAGCAAAGGTATAAAAGACATTACAATATTAATTTAAATGATCTATGATAAATGAGCAAAAGATGAAAAATTGTTTAAGGAAACCAGTTGTTCCACTTTGTGCACAGAATTATTTTTTCCATGATCATTGTATCAGAGAGATATGTCTTGAAACATACAAGTTTTGGTCTCTTGTCTAACCAGGAAATCAAAATTTGTTTTAAAATCATAATTCTGTTTGATTTCGCTAGATTAGAAACAAGCTTTTTTTCAAGCACTGTTTGGTATTGATCCACTTTTGTGTGAATCTCATAATTTTGTAGACAGTGACGGCTGACAGGATCCAGGGCCTAGACTTTGAATTCTCCACCGAGTCAGGTGCCGTTCACATCAAGGACATCTATGCCAGGAAATCTCAAGTCTCCAGTCAAACAGGATCAGTTCACATCAGTAACATGCACACTGATTGCAATATAACCACAGGGGGAGATGTTCTTGCTGGTATGTATGCAGTTTATAACAATACATAGGAACTGAGAGCAATTAACCTCTGAAAATTTTCAAAAAGAGCTTGTAAAATGATATAAAAAAGAAAGTGGAACTATAACCTGAGCAAACCAACAATACAGAGTCTGTACCTCAGTGTGGTCCAGATGTATTGCATTCCCTTGTTGTGTTTTCTAATATTTGGGTACTCCTTTTTCTCTCCGAATCTCCCAGGCTGTGTACAAGGTTCCATGACAGTTAGCCTACCAGGTCAAGCTTCATTCAAAGGTTATCTATCCTGTCATGATGATATCAATATCCAGACTGAAAAAGGTAAATTCTTCTTCAGCATTTAGTAACAAGGATGGTAAAAGTCGTGTTGTGTCCATTGGAGACCAATATTATTGAATCTGTTGATTCCTTTGAGAAAAGAAGGCCAGACCTGCTGCATTTTCATAGGGTGCTGTGCAGTGTACACATTCTACAATGGGAGGTTTTTGATCACCATTTCTGGTTGATTTTGCCTTATTTGTGCTTGGCTAATCCATTTATTTCTGTTTCGAAGGTAGAAACCGGAAGGTGATCTGCCATCTCTAGGATGTTTGGTCAGTGGTCCACATGTTCCAACGATTTCAGCTTGGCCTACGTGTATCTTCCAAGCCTTTAGCATAGCACAGAAGCTGTCTTTGTAGCAGTTCAATAATTTTCTTTTAGGACATAATAAGGAAAGTTACAAAATGATCTGTAAACACATATTAAACTGTAATTTCCTTTGACTGTCATCTATTTTAATGTCTATATCGTTATACTTCTGTATCTAGGAGCCTTAGAGATCAACTTACCTGAGGAGTGTGTTTCACGAAGAATGATCTGTAAACACATATTTGATTGTAATTTCCTTTGATTGTCATCTTTTTAAACGTAACTGTCCCTCTCATTATACTTCTTCATCTAGGAGACATAGACATCAAGTTACCTGAGGAATGTGTCTCACACATTGATCTGACAGGACACCAGGTTGACATGGATAGTGCTCTTGTCTTCCTCAGTACCCAACCATCTGATCATCAAAAGATGATAGGTGAGTTTTTTTGTTTTTTGTTTTTTGTTTGTTTTACCTGAGTGCCAAGAAAGCATGTGTGTGCTTGTAACTCAATTTAATTAAGCAACCAGGGGAACAACGGCTCCAAGTCCTTTTTGATGGACTTGGTTATGAAGA
Source organism: Mesocentrotus franciscanus (assembly GCA_037976565.1). Taxonomy (NCBI): domain Eukaryota; kingdom Metazoa; phylum Echinodermata; class Echinoidea; order Camarodonta; family Strongylocentrotidae; genus Mesocentrotus; species Mesocentrotus franciscanus. The sequence goes on from CP137666.1 coordinate 43,502,178, forward strand.
TTAATGCCTTACCAAAGGGCACTAGCGCATCAACTTGGTTTTGAAGCCAGGACCTCCTGGTAACAAGACCACTGCTCTACCACGGAGCCATCACGTCTTCTGCAATGTAAAGCAAAGAAAATTGTATAAATTGCTGAAGATGGCACTTTTCAGCAAATGAGTAGCCGTTTTACATTAGTTTAATTTTAGAGCATACAGAACACAAGATAAAAATGTGTATTTAAATCATGCTGTATTTATTGATACAAGGGCTGAAAGGCATTTAGATAATCAAACAATGTGGTTGCTATGGTTTCTTATTTTGATCGTGAGAAGACAACTCTTATTAATAGCCATGTATAAGAGATCAATATAAGATTTTTAATTGATTTTTAAGGAGATTTTTCTTTTTCTTGAACCTTTCTATTCATAGAGATTTAATGTCTGCAAAGGCAGGAAAGGTTTATATCTTCAGAATGCCAATGGGAAATGTTTTGCTGTTGTTATTACAGGTGAACTGAATGGTGGCGGTGTTGATGCAAAGATCATAGCCAGGTCTAAAGAGGGCAGTATAACCGTGAAGACACAGTCTTGGTTTGACTCCTTGGGGCTCGGAACATGATTGGAGCATGTGAAACAAAAAAGTGTGCTTATTACTGTGTGGACTCCTGAATTTGTATTTCCTCAGTCTTTAAGGCTGAATTTGTATTCCATCAGTCTTTAAGACTGTATGATGGAGGTATCTGTGTCATTTGTGACGGTGGTTAAACAGTTTGGACTTTACAATGAATCGAGGCTGACAAGCAGATCAAGATATGATTATCTTAAAAGGAACATAATGAAGGTGTCATGAACAAGAATACCAAAGAAATGTCAGTTAAAGGATGTGTATTACATTAGTCAGACTTGCTTTCCTTTTCATCCCTCTGCCACCAAAGGTGGTGCCGGAGGCATTATTTTATAAAATATTTTCTAAATGACTTGAGAAGATCATTCTAAAGTTTCAAACTGTTGCAATATTAATATTTGTTACAAATACATGTGTTTCTTCTTCCAGCAATTTTTCTAATTTATCTATAATATTACAATATGAGTAAACTAGATTATTCCCCCTCCCCGAAAAGAAGTCACTTATTTGGTAAAGGTTAGGATTAGGCTTAATTTTGATAATTAAGAAAGAAGAAGAAAAAGGATATATGATGACTTGTCTGATTACACTTAAAAGTCCTCCCACCCTCTCCCCCAAAATGTTCTTGCATTGAATCAGCAATATGGTAAAAGGTGAATCGTTAACTGTGATTGTGATTTTTTACTCTCATTGGAAGGCCTGTGCACTGTCCAATTTGCAAATCATTTGTCTGAAATTTGCCTTTGATTCTTTTTATACATGAATACATGAAATCATGATATATAAGCAAGTGTAACACTATTTTATTCATATGGTTGCATGCTCACTGTTTCCTACAAATATTTGCATTCCAGAATCAGCTTTTAATTAGTAAGATTTCCCAAATGTAGAATGTCAACTTAATGATGGTGGCTTCATATATAGCGCACATATCCGTCGTCACAGGAGTATGTCACACTGTGACACTCCTGGCGCTACAGGGCAGTGGCGGATCCAGGGGGGCCCGGGGGACCCAGGCCCCCTCCCCTAGGAAAAAAAACAGGTAAAAACACCCTTTTTTGTAAAAAATAAGATGGGCCCCCTCCCCTGGCGGTCAAGGGAGGGGGGGTGGTGGTAAATTTTTTTTATAATTTTCGAAGTAAAAAATTGTGCTCACTACCCCCCTACAATATGAATATAAAGTCGAGAAACAATAAGTAACAAATCAGATAAAAATGCCACGAATTGCTCGGTCATGAGGGCTGCCATTTGCTTTGGGGCAGGTCCAAGCTATTTGGATTGTGACGTACGGGACATTCAGAGACTTTAAACAAGAAATAACAACAGATGAAATTATTTATATGGCTATCTTTTGGTATGAGTCCCGTACGTCACGCAGCACATTAATTACATTAAAAATTAATTAAAGAATTGGTCAGAACTAAAACTTTCCACAAATGAACTAGCCCATAATAGCCACAGACTCATACCAAAAGATAGCCATATAAATAATTCCATCAGGGGGGTGTTTCACTAAGCCCTAAAATCGATCTTAAAATCGAAATCGATTTTAGTTGATGAAACACCCCCCTGTTGTTATTTCTTGTTTAAAGTCTCTGAATGTCCCGTACGTTTAAATCCAAATAGCTTGGACCTGCCCTTTGAATGACTTTTAACAATATATCTATCTATCTATCAGGCTATAGTTCATCCAGACGTTGGACAAAGCCCTCCTCATAACATTTCCATTCTCTTCTGTCTCTAGCTGTCCTAGTCCAAGTGGCCGCTCCCATGTATGATGTTAGGTCATCTCTCCATCTTCTCTTCTGCCTTCCTCTTCTTCTCTTTCCCGTCCTTGGTTGCCATTCTGTTAAACGATTTGTCCATCTATTGTCCTGAAGTCTTGCTACATGCCCAGCCCATCTCCACTTTGATTATACAATATATAAGCGCAGCCAAACAATATAATGCGCAACTCAGTGTGAGCACTAATGTGTTTGCTATTTGCATATGACAATACGTGCATTAATTTTCATCGTGCCTTCATTTTGTACGTGCCAGAGATATTCTTACGCTCATCTTTGCCTAGCATTATCACTTTTAGCCATGGGTTATCACTTTTTGATGGGAACCTTGCATGGTAGGCATGGTAGGAGAGAATGATGCACCTTCACACGTTGTCATTTGGCCAATTAGATTGCCTAAATTCTAGAACCCGTTTTCTAATACATTAGAATCCACAGCAGTTTGGACACGCATAGAGGTGTTGTATCATAATACTGCATACGGGAATGTGGTATACAGGAACAGAATATTATTCTTATTATTCTTATTACTTCATTTCAGCTCCTCTCTCTCTCTCTCTCTCTCCTCTCTCTCTCTCTCTCCCCTCCCTCTCTCTCTCTCTCTCTCTCTCTCTCTCTCTCTCTCTCTCTCTCTCTCTCCCTCTCCTCCCACTCTCTCTCACTCTCTCCCCCTCTCTCTCTCTCTCACTCTATTACCTTCACCTACATGTATGCATGACGATATAGTCACTGGAGTTATTATACAGTTACATTGTTGACCTTATTAATACCAACAAACTCCTGAACAAGTAGCGTAATATAAGAGTAATGTAAATGTCACATTAATACTTGTGTTGACCAAAGAGTGCTACACATATATGTACATGTACTTAGTCATTATGGTAGTTAGGAAGGGAATGTATAAACATTTTCAATGACAAACTATGGTAACAAGTAGTCTACCGGCAAACACCTGACAAAGATTTGTGTCTGCCTACGAGGTAACAAGTACACATATTTATAGAGTGGGTGCATGGGGGTAGAGGGATAACAGAATGGGTTTGTAATTTGCAATCATGTTTAGAGAAAATCAGTATTAGGAGAGAAATTTTGACTGTAATTGCTACCTCTTGTGAATGAAAAATCGTATCTGTTTGTTGTTAATCTATAAATTGCAAGAGATTTTCAGTTTGTATAATAGGCACCGATTGTCATGGAATATTTACATTGAAATGAAATAAAAATTTCAAATTCAGAAAGTCGTTTTGTGATCTGTTTTTTTAATATAATTTGAATGCAATTAAAAACTGTGCAAATGAAATGCTGTCTTTTAAATGTACTATTCAATATTTTGCGTGGTCATGAAAGTAATTGAATTGTTTGTAATTAATGAATTCATCTTAGAGTATAAGAAAAACAACATAACTGAAAGATTTAAGAAAATAGATCAATGTCTAGGAAAGGAAAACTGTTGATTAGCAATAATAATAAACTATTTATTGATACTGCTGTACGGTCAACTCTAAGTCATTGATATCATCAGAACTAGAGTAATCATTTCAAAGGAATACAATTACCGTTGTCACTACAGTCATTTTGTTTCTTTTAAATGGCCGAACAAGGTGTCTGGACTACAGACACTGGAATTGTCACAAGTATAAAACAAATTGGCTGATTTCTAAAAAAATTGCATTCTTTAACTTTTTGCACTCATTTTCAATCTGTCTCGTAAAGGGGAAGTCCACCCTGATATTAAATTGGTTTTAATAAAAGCAGAAAAATGAGGGAAACAAATTAGTGGAAGTTTGAGCAATATCCGATTAAAAGTGGGAAAGTTATGATTTTTTAAAGCTGTCATCAGTGAAACACAAATTGGCAACAGTGATGTATCTTGCAAGCTGCTCTCCAATTTGCTCTGTACAGAAAATTTCATAAACTTGCATTTTCATAGTTATCGATGACCAAATAGACTTGTTTCATTAAGGGGTTGTATAAAAATATTTTTGCAATACTTATATTTAGGATGACTGTATGATTGAAAATTTTCTTAAGGTAAAATATAAATTTGTGAGGTTTTTTAGTAGAAGGCAAATGGGAGGGGACCTTGCAAAATACTTCACCGAGTTGCCAATTTTGTGTTTGATTAATCGCACCTTCAAAGATTCATATCTTTCTTCTTTATAATCGTTTTTTGCGAAAACTTTCACTGACCTGTTTCTCTCATTTCCTGCTTCTGGTAAAGTCAACTTATTAAATATCAGGATGGACTTCCCCTTCAGAAGGTTAAATAATTCTTTAAAGCAAATATGTAACATGTAATGTATGCAATGGCTGAAACCTAACCTATTAACACACAAACTTTCCGATACAATATTTGTAATGGAAGGAGTGCCAAGCAATATGCACGCAATGTCTATGACGAGTGATTTCTCTCAAGTGTAGAATTTAAAGTAGATGGTCATGATGATGATCCACAGCACTTGTATGGCGCCATTTATCTGTTTCAAACATTCAAAGGCACCTGCTCCTCCAATAGTCGTGGACTATAAACATCTGCTTGACGCTGGAATGCTATATTTTTTGTTTAGATACGGTGCATGTGTGCTTTAGTTGTTTTTGGGTGCAGTACAATCATTATTTCAATTTGTTTAGAAAAGAACAAGGAGAGGCTGACAACATGAAGAGAAACTCCAATAAGGGAAGAAGAAAACATATTTGGAAGAGAGGGGGGAGTGGAAAAGAGAGATTGGGAATGACAGAGAGAGAGAGGGGGATGAGAGATACACAGAGGGAGAGATAAAAGAGGAGAAAGAAAAGATGAGAGAGAGAGAGAAGGGGACTAAAGAAAGGGAGAGGGAGAAAAGGTCAAAAATAAACAGAGGGAGAGAATTAGTGCAAGAAATGGATCCTTGGAGCTGGAAATAAGGGGAGCACCTGTGGGAGAAGGAGGATAAAAGAGAGAGAGAGAGATGGCAAGAGAGTAATGTAAATAGAGTTACAACTAGATCTTGAGTATGTATTTGTGTGTATAAGATCATGTGTAAGCCCTAGTTTATTCTGTCATTTCAAAGTTCAAATATCTTGAACTGTACGGAGATTGTTGGTTTGTTTCTTAAGACAAGATGGCAAAGGTTCAGTGCGTTTATTTCTATATAAGGAATTCTTAGTAAAGTTCATCATTTAAAGTGATTATATCTAAGTGGGGAAAAATTCTACTAATTTGAGTTCTTGGTAATTTATCCAGCTTTACAAGAAGGAGGTTCTTGTTTGGTTTGTTCTGAAGATAAGATGGCAAAGGTTCAGTACGTTCATTTCTAAGGGATTTTTTTGGTAAATTGATAATTTTAAGGGATTATATCTCAGTGAGATAAAAAAAAAAAAAAGTTTCACTGATTTGAGTTCTTTGTAGTTTATCCAGCTTTACAAGGTAAGTCAAATGCCTTCGAAACTTTCATTTATTTTGTAGATTTTCGAATGTTTGAAATATTTTCAAATGCTTCGAGAAAAAAAAAATCATCATTCAAATTTAATATCTCTTTAAATACTTTGCTGAATATTTCATCAATTTATAGTGTTATATTTTAATAGTTTTTAATTATTAATAGAAGCCCACAACATTTGTAATATGCATTTTGCTCTCTATGAGTATGAGATTTCGGTGGTTTTTAAGCAATTTTAGCCCCGCTGTTGCGGTCCATTCGACGATGGTGCATGGCCGTCTTTCTACAGGGTTTTTACACTCCACTGATATATTGACTTTAACCTCCAGTGTTGGTTCATGTGTTTCAACAAGAAAATCACTGCAGTTCAGACAAAATTACATATTTCAGCAAGAATTATTTATTTCAGCAAGAAAATATTTTTGTTTTTTGGATAGGACAATGGACGTCCCTTTTCCACATTTTTTAACTAACTGTTTATTTAATGTAATCAGGATAATATTTTTAAAATAAATACGTCCTTAGTAACGGTGGTGTTCAAAGTAATGATATTATAGTTATTAACGAGAGAACGAAGCAAGCGAGCAAACATTTTGGTCATTTTCTTTTCTTTTTTAACTTCCGAATAACAGTTTTTAACAGATGCATTATTTTTAATGCATGAATACAATACTCATTTACAATTTTTTGAGGATTTCAATTAAATTAAATCCTTATCAAGTAAACAAGGATTGAATTTAGTCTTTTTCGTTTATTGAACTATACCTATTAGTTTCCCTTTCATTTTATTTTTCAAGTTGGACTTTATACACTTCTCTTTTGCGCGATCGCATTGCTATTACCGACCGCATTGCTATTACCGACCGACGGACAGGGGGAAAATATCTATGAAGTAACATTAATGAGGTTTTTAATAGCAATTTGATGCGTATCTAACTTTAAATGATTTATGTAATATGATATTTTAAAAAATCTATTATTTCAGAGATGTTATGATGAGATCAACAATATGATAAACCAAAAAAATGGTAATCTTTTCATCTTTATGTATCCAGAGAAAAAAATAAAACTATACCAATCGATTGAAACACACAACCAACACCATCTGGAACGGCGAGCGGGAAAAAAAATATGAAGGTTCGTCACTCGGTAGAACAGCTGCTCCCATTACTGGTGTCTCAACCGAAGAACCGATCGGACCGTGATAGGAGAGTGCAGACATTCGGCAGAGTACAGTATTGGTCACTAGCAGGGGGCTTAGATGGTATGGCTATCCTTCCTAAGAGATACTCGAGAACCTTGACAAGGCATCATGCACTCGTCTTTTTCCTTACATTTTTTGCGTAAGTAAAACTACTGTAGAGGGTGGTTTGGTTTTCCTTTTCATCAGTTTTGTGTTTGATATAGTTATCTTTTATATTATATTGTTGCGTAATCTAATTTTTAATTTCATTTTTGTTTTGGGTTCTAGTTGTTGTTTTATATGTTGTGTTGTGCGTGTTTATGTGTGTGTGTGTGTGATGATGATCGCGCGATGGTAGCGGTGGTGGTGATGATGGTGACGGTTGTAAGAAATCAGTTTCACTAGGGATACAATGCACTATAATAATGAATAGGAAGAAAGAAATTGCATGACGAATATGAGATAACATGATTATTGTTGGGGTTTTTTTTGTAATTGAAAAATACCTGTTAACTAATGCATTTCAATTATCCATGCAACTTCTCTGCAGAACCTCTAGACTAACCTTTTTAATCACCTTCTATATGCACAACAGCACATAATTTAGACGGAATCCATTTTGAATACAGTAGTTATTGCGCTGTGTGGCTTCTCTGACAGGCTTTATAGTGTTTCCAACATACACGTTTGTTCAAGAGGTATGCATACAGTTAGTAAACGGGTCTATTCTAAAGACTGGCTCGTAGGCCTAATATATATTTGATAATTCGATAAATCCAGACAATATTTTTTTTTAACAGTGTCAGTTACGTTCTCTTATGTAGAAAGTAGGATATATTCATTTTTATAACTACTTTGAACTGTATGCCTCCTTACTTGATCATAACACATTGGTTTCATCTTCTAAGGCTACCAGTCGAATAAAAGCGGCTCACCGCTAAAACAATTAACGTATCAATATCGGATTCAGTAGAACAGAGAGCGAGATATGGCAGTGATTGACCGACTATTTTGATTCGAGTTGATTTGATATGATTCGTCGTATGAAACTGGTATACCGTTACAGGGTTGCGGGGTACTATACACTATGCAGTATACTGATATACCTATGAATATCATTATTTGATCTGAATAATCTGAATAATCTTAATCTCGAGTTACATAAAGCTAAAGTGCCTCATGTATTATTCTGCCTTGATTAATATGTCTCGGTCGGTAGTGTATATCTTTTGCAAGCTTTACCGAAGCAATAATTAATAATGTGCAATTGTGCATGACTATGAAGTCTTGTATGACGTACGTATCTATGTTGGGTGTTTTTTTTTTTTGTATGAAAATAATTTTATAAGAATTATGATGATATTGGACGACTCACAAATAATTGAAATCAAAGTCCATAATTCCACATGAAATCAAGTTCGTCACCTACATTCTGATGGAAATTCTTTCTCCCAAAGTTGAACCTTTCTAATGAGACCACCTATAACGGACACATATAGACAGATTCGAAAACACGCGTGGCTTCCTTACGGGAGACAAAACAGGTGACCACATGAGACCGCTAACCAACATACCACCTTTGACTTTATTTACTATATAGGCAGCACACTGGGAGCATAACTTTAGAAAATAAAAAATCGAACTTAAGCCATAATGTTATATTTCTTTCATATCGTGTTTTTCGACCTAGGTTTGTGTTCATTCATGCGGCCAGGAAGACATTCAGTAATGTCAGGACAGCCCTGACAGAAACCTGGACCTTGCTACCACTTAATGAAACCATCTTTCCAAATGACACAATGGTGAGAATTAATATTCATTATAGAAAATGATAAAAATACAAAGTGAAAAACTGCTGCTCCCTTCTAATGTTTTCACGAATATAAACGACAACGCAGTATCGATTAGCCATGAAAAAGTAGTAACAAATAAAACAAAATCAAGTGTACAGAAAGAAAAAAATCTAAAGAGCTTGAGGAACATTAATTTGTAAATAACCAAAGTCATAACTAATGCTTCAATTTCCTTCTGTGACTACACCTGTCAAACATCATTCACACAAACTATGCTTGTTATCTTTAATATTGTTCTATTCTTTTGGAAGTTCAACCAATCAAGAGGTCAATGCTAGATATTTCTGGAATACATTGAGCGAACATAATTTTTAGCTGCTAACTCAACCCTAGGTAAATCAACACAAATATCAAATATCAAATACCAAATACCAAATATTTCACAAATATCACAAATAATCTAATTTGTGAAAAACCAAAGGTGAATGCATCACAAAAGTTGAATGTCGCTTTTTATTATTATCATTATTTCATTTCAATATTCTGAGAGTGATTTTGTATGTCAAAAAATCAGTTTGAGTCGTGTAATTTGTATTAAATCCTGTTGGTATGATCAGCGACTATGACAAAATATGTAGGCCTATACCTTTAATGGTCTGGCTTTTGTCCGTCTTTAGACTGTCGAATATGTTATTTAAAAAAAAATTAAAACGTTATTCCAGAAACGGTTGTTTTATTGTGGAAAAACGTAGTGTGTTTAAATACTTCTGTATTCTAGTTCGGCTCAATGGATATTTAAAATCATTAAAGTTGCTAGACCTAGTTTCGCCCATTCGTCCGAGGGTGTCTGCGACAAGGATGTGTCAAAATTATATCGATCAATAATTGAAAAGAACTGTATATTGGGTTGAAACAGTCGCCCTCGTTTAATACGGTAGTCTAACGTCTATAGACGGTGAAATATTATCCAGATTTTCAATGATTTTTACTTCTTATGAGCACGTTAGTATGGCGGTTCAGTCCATTAATTTTTAATCGAACGGCGAGAGAAAGTTAAAATCCTTGCCCGATGTGCATATCCTTAGACCACTGTGCGGTTCCATAAGAATAATAGGAGGCGGGAGACCTGGGGGCTTGGAGTTTTTAAATTCATTACCTAAATGTGCCTCGCGTAAATCTCCTTTACAATCAATATACCTTTCTGGAACCGCTTCTGCCTCGGCCAGTGCATTTGTTTCTTTCGACCCAGGTCAAGTAAATGGTATAGGCTTACTCTTAAATCCTTTTCCTTCCAATACTTTTACACTTTTCCATGCAGCATAATTCCGTTCATTTATCTTTCCCAGTGCCTATTCCTGTTACGCCTTTGACTTCTCTTCTTTTTTCTGCTTATTTTTTCATTCACTATCTCCTACCAGGATCCGAATGTGGATCCATTCTTAGATACGATAGGACAAGCTGAAGTATATTTCAGTGTCCTTGACACAGTCTTCCTCGCTTCGTACGCAGTTGGTTTGTTTGTAAGCGGCTATATCGGGGACAGGTATAAAGTTCTTTATGATTTTTTATTCGTAAAAAAGAGAGAGAGAGAGAGAGAAGGAAGGGAAGGGAAATGGAAAGAGGAGAGAAAGGGAAAGAAAATATAGAGGAAGAAGAAAAGAAAAGGGGGAAAATAAGGAAAGATCAGTTGCGATTTTTATCGCTTCTTCTATCATCATTGTACAACTATCATTGTACAAATGTATTTATTTATTCCTGTTTGATAACAATAATATGAATATAAACTCATAACAGCAACAAAACAAAATGCGAAAGAAAACTATTTTGCAGGCAGAAAGAAACGCAAAAATGATCATGCATTTGCATGTAAGTGTACCTTTAGAATTATTCATATTGTTTTATTACATTTTGTGTATTTGTATGAAAGAAAGCGCTTGAAACTTATAATGCGCATGATGCAGTTTCAGGTGCAATTTACTGCATTTGCCCCCAATTAGAATTTAAGCATGGTTTATTTCTAATTCGATACTAGTGATTAACAAATTATGCTGAAAATTACATCATTTTCCAGGATTTTTCCTCACTTTTTAGTACATTATACTTTTTATGCGTTTGTTGGAAAATGACAAATTCCCAAATTTACAGTCAGGCAAGAAATATGCTTATTTAGAGGCCTACGTGTCAGGGCCCGCGGAACGGCGGGGCTCGGGGGGCTCGAGCTCCTCCCTCCTTTAAAAAAAAGTATATTAAAGAGAAATAGAAAGAAATAGAGAAAAAAGGACAGAATAGTGACCTGCCAGTGTTACAAAATAATGAGGTAACAAAATATGCTCATCTGACCGTGATTTAATACCTAAAACCCCTGAGCTTCCGGGGCTCTGCCCCCTGGATTCCACCTAGGGCCCTTGGATGCTAATCTGACCGTTATTTAATGCATAAAACCCCTGAGCTTTCGGGGCTTCGCCCTGGACCCCACGCCAATTAGTAACCTGCCAGTGTCACAAATAAGGTATTAAAATATGCTCATCTGACCGTAATTAAATGCCTAAAAACCCTGAGCTTCCGGGGGGGCTCTGCCCCCTGAACCCCACCTAGGGCCCTAAGGCGGGCCCCTGGATGCTCATCTGACGGTAATTTAATGCCTAAAACCCCTAAGCTTCCGGGGGCCCTGCCCCCTGGACCCAGCGCCAATTAGTGTCCTGCCAGTGTCACAAATAAGGTATAAAAATATGCTCATCTGACCGTAATTAAATGCCCATACGCCCTGAGCCCGCCGGGGCTTTGCCCTAGGCCCCACGCCAATTTACGCTACGATCTACTTGATCATAAATAATTTAGCCTCCCCCCACCCACTTTGAAAAAAGTTCAGCAGGGCCTGCATGTAAGAGTGGTGGTGATGCGGAATTTGTTTTCGCCCCCCCCCCCAAGCGATTTTGCTCATTACGCCACTGCTTTAGTGGTCACCAATACATACCAATATTTGGCTCGCACAATTTCAAATTTGGCACCCCCCCCCTAAGAAATCCTGGATCCGCGCCTGTCCACACCTAATCAGTCTGTTGTATCTTAATTACCTTTTTACAGTGCTGTTGTATAGAATTAATAGTTTAGTCATGATCGGAAATACGAACATTGATATTACATTATAATTATGTAAGGACACGTACCAGTAGTTGTCAGAGTAACTTGCATTTAACCAGTAAAGCAAGCTGTGTATGGTATAATAGTTATCAAAGTAAGGTTTTACGTCATGGTATTGACAACTCAAAGGAAATATTTTCGCATGACTACTGCCTGACGGTAATTAAGTCGTCACAGGTATACGCTTTTCTCATGCACTTCATATCTCTCAAGTTGAACTTGTAATTAATGCTTTCAATAAAAACATACTTATTTTGACCGGTGTTGACTGCTAACTATCCATTCAACAGGCTTGATCTGAGGCTAGTGCTTTCATTTGGAATGTGCAGTTCAGCCATGATGGTAAGTTTTTTTGGCATATATAGACCTAATGTTGAAGGAAGTGTAAACATAACAAATCATCAACCATCATAATCATCTTAACTCCGTAATAGACATGTTCGGAGAGGGCTACTTTGTGTTTTTTTTTTTACAAAATAAAAATACAATATTGCTTGTCGTTAATGTTTTGGACTGGAATGGAGCTAGGGTTTTAAACGACAGATGGGGCGTACATTCATCAGAACTAAAGCAATTTATCAGTAAACGAAAGAATAGTATCCAATATGATCCACCTTTGATGAAAGTATTACGATTTTGGACATTTCCTCAGCAAGCAAAAACGCAAGGGGAGGGGCGGATGAATGATGGGGCGTGGTCCCCTGGTCTTTTTTTCCCTCTATATTTTTATTCTATTTCTTAGAAAATTAGACTGTTTTCTTCTATTTACTTATGGAAAAATGAAAATAGAAGAAAAAAACATATTTTAGACGACTGGATTTGGAACAAAATATAGATGAAAAATATATTCAGAGTTGTAGTTGATAATAGTCAAAAAACGTATTTTCTGTGCTGTTTTCCCCACTATTTTTGGAATGGTATATTTCCAATATATATATTTTTCTCGGGCTGTCTGTTCGTGTTTCCTCCAGTAACCGTTTTTGTCAATTTGTCTATCATTTAGTTTTATTTGACCCATCTTGTTCGTTTCTTTCAGATGTTCTTGTTCGGCACATTGAGTGAGTGGGTGAAGGTTTACAATCATTGGTATTACACTGTGTTCTGGATCATGAATGGTCTTCTACAGGGAACAGGATGGCCTACACTCATAGCAGTCATGGGAAACTGGTTCTCTGAGAAAAGGTATACATTCTTATAACGATTATAATAATTAGATCAATTTATATAGCGCAGCTACTATTATGAATATACTCTACTGCACTGTGATAAAAACTAAACTCCCAACAGCGCTACTTTACAGACACACAATACAAAATATTATTCAAAAGCTCCTGAAAACAAGTGCGTCTTCAACAAAACTTGGAAAGACTGCAACAGATTAGGCTTTTTATGTCTAGTGGTAGGTTATTCGATCCAAAGCTTTGGAGCGGCGCAACTAAAAACACAATCTCCAAGAGTTACTTTTGTTTTGTGTGAGGTAGCTTTAGAAGCAGCTTGTCCTGTGTACTTCGCAAGTTACGTGCATATGGCTGTGATTTAAAAGATAATAATTCAGACAAATAATTTGGGGCTTGACCATTCAATGCTTTGTAAACAAGCAAAAGTATTTTGAATGCGATTCTCTGTTATACTCATCACACAAACTGTAGACTTCTCTTCTCTTCTTTTTTTGTCCTAAATTTTTGTCATCTTACAAAAACAAATAAACAGTATTTGAATAAAGATAGGAAGTATCCATGAAGTAAAGTAAAATTGTCAAACTATGCAATTTACATACTCATTTTTTTTTTATACGTAGGAAAAAAGATGTCGATTTCTGCGGTTGCGTTTTATGAATTTACTATCAATGTATCAATTGGTAATAATTAGATTTTCTCCTCATACCATATGCATACCTTGCTTGTAAACAACAAGGTGTCATGATATATTTTCTTTTATGAATTGTGGCACAAATGCTTTGCTATTATTAGATGTCAAACTTGAAATGTATTGTTGAATATTGCAATTATCTCAAACTTGTTACCCCCTCCCCCCCCCCCTCCTTTTCCTCCATCTTCTGATGATGTTTTTTTCTTGGCGGTTCACAGTCGAGGGTTGGTGTTTGGTATCTGGAGTGCTTGTGGCTCTGTTGGTAACATCGTAGGAGCTCTCGCGGCGTCACTGGTCCTGACCTACGGATATGAGGTTAGATGCAGTCCGTTAAGGTTGCAGGGATGCAAACAACCACTATACTTTTATGTAGGCCTAATCGACGGAGCCTTGACAATTCCTCTTGTCAGAAAGGAAGATAGGAAGAAAGAAAACAAAAATTCTCTGAATTAACAAAAGGAACGTTAAATTTCCATTCCATTCACAATCCTACGGCTTCAGAAGTTATTAACAAAGACCTCTTCAGGATGATAAAATATAGATTTTTGTTTGAAGTTATAATATGCACGGATTTCAGAATTTAAAATGTTCATCGAAGTTATAAATATCTTTATCTGGTTTTTTTAGTTCGCCTTCCTCCTGACGGCCATAATGCTGTTCTTCTGGGGTTTGGTCATCCTTTTCTTCTTGAATCCATCTCCGCGTGATGCTGGTAAGACACAAGATGGAGGATAATAAACATCTCTCTCTGTCTCTCTGTGTCTCTATCTCTCTCTCTTGCTTTTCTCTCCTCTTTAACTCCTCATTTCTTTTCATTTTCTCCCTTTCATCTTCCTCACTTTCTCTTTATCTGCCATCCTCTTTAGATATACACAGCATACTTAAAAGTTATCAAACACGTCAATTGTACTAGAATTTATAATGCCGGGCGGTCTGTTCCATAACACTACTGATTCTCTCTCTTGATCAATTGTTAACTATTTTCTTAGGGTTATATCTCGATGACGAGGAGGATGACGAGGAGGAAGATGATGATGATGATGAGAGGGAGCAGGAGTCGACATCTGAAGACAAAAAGCGTAAGGTGTACTGCATGTAGATATAAAGAATCATAATTTTCCTACCTCATTTAGGTAGAAGTACACGTTAAAGAATTGGATTGCGGTAACATCATGTAGACTTCGCTTTTCCGCATAAGATGCGTAATTTTCTGACGTGCCAAAATCTCGGAAAAAATATGACTAGGAGAAAACTTAAAATGCAATACCATCGTCTTTCTGTACAGGACATGAGTAAATATAAATTTCCATTTGTTTGTGAAGACTGTCGTCATTATCGAATTAATTACTTGTATCCGTCCCTCAGACTCCTTTAGCAGCAGACAGTGAAATCACATTGGAACTATACGATCTAATGAGAAAAGAAAGGCGAGAAAGTGGTTTAACATTCTAAGAAATTACAAGATATAATTGAGCGATGAGAAAGCGTATAGGATTATAAAGACGAGTCTTGGAACTTGTTCAACGGTCAGCAGGTCATATATCCGAATCTTTCGTCAACCCTTTTGTTTAATTCCCCTACCAAATACTAGTCCGCATTCGTAAACGTGACAAAAGATGTACAAGACTATGTACTCATCTAGTTACTACATGTCACTTCACTACAGCTTTTGCCAACAAAGACGAGCTGAGACTCAAAAAGGAGAAAACGTCCATCTCAAACGAGCACGTGAGCGATGACGATGATGATGATGATGACGTCACTGAAGAACAAAGAACCAGACCTGAGCCTATTGGATTCCTTCAAGCTTTCTTACTACCGGGTGTTGCCTGTGTATGTACAAAATAACATTATGGAATCTAAAACCTTTTTTTTTTTTAATGGGATGTTATTAAACTAAACTGCAAATAAGTACTTCAACGATGTCATATTTTAGGTGTAACAAACGATAAAGAAACAAAATTGCTGCAGCATTTATCGCGAGACTACAAGCGTGCTAATTCAAATACTGATGGTCCAGGTCGAGATGTAAGGGATCCACGGGGACAGTGGCGGATCCAGGGGGGCCCAGGGGGCCCGGGCCCCCCCCAAGAAAAAACATGTAAAAACACACTTTTGGGGCGAAAAAAAAGAAGATGGGCCCCCTCCCCTGGCGCTCAAGGGGTGGTGGTGAAATTTTTTTCAATTTTTGAAGGCAAAAAATTTGCTCACTACCCCCTCCCCCACTGAGCGGACAATCGGCCGGCACGGTTTTCAAATTTTCGCACGAAGTGGGCCCCTTTTTCGGCCCCCTCCCTTGCCGCCGGCTGGATCCGCCCCTGCACGGGGATGTACTGCATGTAATTACATGATCTTTAATTGAGAAGATTAATACATGCACAACTTCATTTAGCATTTTGCCTGACAAGGTCAAATTCATTTTGACTGGTTTCCATATAAATACAGTCTGTTTATTTCACCGGGCAACTGAAAAATATATTTCCTGCATCTGTTTCTCTTAGATTCCTTAAAAAAAAACAAGCAAGTGACCTGGTCCCTGTCTAATAAAGAGTTGCGATTGATCCGAATCAATCGCTAGTTTACAGTCTCCTATCTCTTATGTACATAGTTGCGATTGAAATCAATTGCAAATAATGCCTGGATTACATTTGCCCCAGGCGCCGTACGATAAATTAGTCTACGATTTTTCGTGCGATTTTGGGGGCATCGTAGGAGGCTACGGGCTACGATGTTTGTGTTTACATTATCTACGAGCATCGTGCCATTTCTTGTATTGGCCTTGCGGGCAGGCCGGGGCAAATCCGTACAGAGGCTGCTCGGAGATTGTACGGAAATCGTGCCATTTCAATGCAGTAGCCGTGCAGTCTCCGCAGCCTCCGCACGGAAATCGTACGGAGCCCGTGCAGCTTCCGTGTAAAGGTTGCGCGGAGAAGGCGCGGTGACCGTGAATCCGTACGAAAATCTCACGGCCGCCTCCTGCCTCTGTACGGAGGCCGCACGGAAAAGGGGATACGGTCAGGATACGGGCTCCGTAGACTAATCGCAGATCAAATGTAATCCAGGCATGAGTTGCGATTAGAAGACACTGGTTGTTCTTTTGTTGGTGGTACCGTGGTAGGGGAAAAATGAATAATGATATCCTCTGACGATGTTTTATGTTTTTTCATTTTTTATTTCATTTCATTTATTTTTCAGTTCTGAATACATAATAAAATCAGTATACATTAAAACACACATGAAGAAATATGAACTAATTTTAAACAGAACTGGCCAGGGCTCCAAGATAAGCAAAGCTTGATGCCTTGTGAGCCCTGACAATTAAGAAAATGCTTGTACATCCGATTTTTCATCCGATTCATGTACAGTATTCACTTGGATTCGCGTGTGTAAAGCTGGTAAGTTACTCCCTGTTCTCTTGGCTTCCATACTACCTCACATCTAACTTCCATTGGTCGGAGGTCACAGCTGATCGAACATCCATGGCTTTCGACTTTGGCGGAATTATAGGTAAATTGAAACAGCTATTCTAACATGAAATATTCACTCAAACGCCCTTTTGAGTTTGTTTAATTTCAATCAAACGAATATTGTTTTAACATCTAATCCAATGCATAAAGAATTATGTGTTTCTTTTTAATCATTGAAAATTATAATCAATAAAGGGCTGCAGTAAAATTGTTAGCAATATTAGCAAAACGTTCATTAATATTTTGTTAGTGGCTTCTTGGGATGGTCGGAGAGAGAACGCTGTTGAAAAGCAATGAAACAGCTTTTATCAAACAGTTGCAATGCATTTTTAAATCATTAACTAATTATCATTTGGGGCTTTATTTAGGAGGATCGATTGGTGGTTTAATCTCTGATTTCCTGGGAATCCGATCTCCCATTGTGATCGCCATGCTGTTTGGCTCTATGGGATCACTCTATGGATACAGCGGTGAGTTACCCCTCGAACTTAACCTTCTTCCTTTCCGGGGGTGGGGGACGACCCCCCCCCTGAAAAATGAAAACAAAGAAGGTGTACTCCTCCCCTACACTCGAACGCCGACCCTGGTATTTTCCGAAGACAGACCTACGAATGTTATGCCTCATAGAAAAATGATGATCGAGTTGGTATGAATGATGAGATATAGGGAACGAATCGTTACAATGAGGGAGTCCGGTTGGATGAGATTCTACTTGGAAAAATGGATCCCTAGACTAGAGTCAACATCGTTGAGACAGTCAGGTTCAAAATGAGGAGTTAACGTGACGTGTCGACTCAATTGTGTCGATGAAAGGTGACGAAGTGAGATACCGAAGTGAGATGACGATATGAGATGTCCATGTCAGATGTCGATGTGATGCCGAATTGAAATGCGAAATGAGATGCCGATGTGAGATGCCGATGTATGACGATGTGAGATGTCGATGTCAGATACCGAAGTGAGGTGCCGAATTGAGATGCGAAGTGAGATTCCGAAGTGAGATTCCGAAATGAGATGCCGATGTGAGATGCCGATGTGAGATGACGATGTGAGATGTCGATGTGATGCCGAATTGAGATGTCGAAGTCAGATACCGAAGTGAGGTGCCGAATTGAGATGCGAAGTGAGATTCCGAAGTGAGATTCCGAAGTGAGATGCCGAGGTGAGACGCCGAGGCAAGATGCCGATGTGAGAAGAAAATGTGAGAAGTCGAAGTGAGATGACGATGTGAGAAGGAAATGTGAGATGCCGAGGTAAGATGCCGAAGTGAGACGCGAAGTGAGATACCGAAGTGAGATGTCGAAGTCAGTTACTGAAGTGAGGTGCCGAATTGAGATGCGAAGTGAGATTCCAAAGTGAGATGCCAACAGGGGCGGATCCAGCCGGCGGCAGGAGGGGGCCAATTCGTGAGAAAATATTTAGCGGCGAATCGGCCAGCCGGTGAATAAGCAGGGGGGGGGAGTAAGTCCTTACCACTTTTTTTTTCTTCCAATTGTTGAAGAAATATTTAGCGGCGACTCAGCCAGCCGGTGAATAAGCGGGGGGGGGGGAAGGGCGGTAAGAGCTTTTTAAATATTTTTTGGGTCCAATTTTTAGGAAATCTTTAGCGGCGCCTCGGCCAGCCGGTGAATAAGCGGCAGGGGCGGATCTAGCTTTTTGCCAAGGGGGGATGTTTTCCTGGCATCTACTAACACAGGAGACCATAAAAAGCAGTGCATGATAACGTCTTTTTTTAATCAAGGAACAGTTTGAACCAATGACGATGCAGAGCATCGTCCACGAGCCGCGTAGCGGCGAGGCGAATTTTTTTTGGGGTGCTATTTTGAACCCCCGTAAGTGATGTTTTCCTGGCATCTACTAACACAATGGATACCATAAAAAGCAGTGCAAGATAACGTCTTTTTAAATCAAGTAACATTTTAAACAGTTTGACCCAATGACGATGCGGAGCATCGTCCACGAGCCGCGTAGCGGCGAAGCGATTTTTGTGGCTATTTTAAATCCCCGTAAGTGATGTTTTCCTGACATCTACTAACACAGGAGACCATAAAAAGCAGTGCATGATAACGTCTTTTTTTAAATCAAGGAACAGTTTGACCCAATGACGATGCAGAG
Organism: Mesocentrotus franciscanus; assembly: GCA_037976565.1. NCBI lineage: Eukaryota > Metazoa > Echinodermata > Echinoidea > Camarodonta > Strongylocentrotidae > Mesocentrotus > Mesocentrotus franciscanus. The sequence goes on from CP137666.1 coordinate 43,521,556, forward strand.
CATCGTCCACGTGCCGCATAGCGGCGAGGCGATTTTTTTTGTGGCTATTTTGAATCCCCGTAAGTGATGTTTTCCTGGCATCTACTAACACAATGGAGACCATAAAAAGAAGTGCATGATAACATCTTTTTAAAATCAAGGAACAGTTTGACCCAATGACGATGCAGAGCATCGTCCACGAGCCGCGAGGCGATTTTTTTTTTTTTTTTTTTGGGTGCTATTTTGAACCCCCGTAAGTGATGTTTTCCTGGCATCTACTAACACAATGGAAACCATAAAAAGCAGTGCAAGATAACGTCTTTTTAAATCAAGTAACCGTTTAAACAGTTTGACCAAATGACGATACGGAGCATCGTCCACGAGCCGCATAGCGGCGAGGCGATTTTTGTGTGTGGCTATTTTGAATCACCGTAAGTGATGTTTTCCTGGCATCTACTAAAACAGGAAACCATAAAAAGCAGTGCATGCTGATAACGTCTTTTTTAAATCAAGTAACAGTTTAAACAGTTTGATCCAATGACGATGCAGAGCATCGTCCACGAGCTGCGTAGCGGCGAAGCGATTTTTGTATGGCTATTTTGAACCCCCTGGCCCGCAAGTGATGTTTGCCTGGCATCTACTAACACAATGGAGACCATAAAAAGCAGTGCATGATAACGTCCTTTCAAATCAAGTAACAGTTTAATACACAGTTATATCCAGAGTTATCATGACTTGTGTTTGGTTAAGTTACCAGATGAGTTGAATATCTTGCACCTTCTCTCCGATCCAGTGTGCGTTCTTTGGCGGCCCAAGGGGGGGGGGCACAATTCGTGAGAAAATTCTCTCTTTTTTTTCTTTCCTTTTTTCTTTTTCTCTTCTTTTTTTCTTTTTCTTCTTTTGGGCCGGGAGGGGGGGGGCCCGTCCCCCGTGGATCCGCGCCTGGATGCCAATGTGAGACGTTGAGGTAAGATGCCGATGTGAGAAGAAATTGTGAGATGCCAAAGTAAGATGTCGAAGTGCGGTGCCGAATTGAGATGACGATTTGAGATGTCGATGTGAGATGCCGATGTGAGATGCCGATGTGAGAAGGAAATGTGAGATGCCGAGGTGAGATACCGAAGTGAGATGTCGAAGTCAGATACCGAAGTGAGGTGCCGAATTGAGATGCGAAGTGAGATTACGAAGTGAGATGCCAAGGTGAGACGTTGAGGTAAGATGCCGATGTGAGAAGAAATTGTGAGATGCCAAAGTAAGATGCCGAAGTGCGGTGCCGAATTGAGATGCGAAGTGAGATTCCGTAGTGAGATGTCGAAGTGAAATACCGAAGTGAGATGCCAAAGTGAGATTCAAAAGTGAGGTGCCGAATTAAGATGCGAAGTGAGATTCCGAAGTGAGATGCCGAGGTGAGAAGAAAATGTGAGGTGCAAAAGTAAGATGCCGAAGTGAGATTCCGAAGTGAGATGCCGAAGTGAGACGCCGAGGTAAGATGCCGATGTGAGAGGAAAATGTGAGAAGTCGAAGTGAGATGTCGAAGTGAGATGACGATATGAGATGTCGATGTGAGATGCCGATGTGAGATGCCGATGTGAGAAGGAAATGTGAGATGCCGAGGTAAGATGCCGAAGTGAGACGCGAAGTGAGATGCCGATTGAGATGTCGAAGTCAGATACCGAAGTGAGGTGCCGAATCCAGATGCGAAGTGAGATTCCGAAGTGAGATGTCGAGGTGAGAAGCCAAGGTAAGATGCCGAAGTGAGATGCGAAGTGAGATGCGAAGTGAGATACCGAAGTGAACTGTCGAACTTAGATACCGAAGTGAGATGCCGATGTGAGATGCCAAAGTAAGATTCCAAATTGAGATGCCGATGTGAGATGTCGAAGTGAGATACCGAAGTGAGGTGCCGAATTAAGATGCGAAGTGAGATTTCTTAGTGAGATGCCGAGGTGAAACGCCGAGGTAAGACGCCGATGTGAGAAGAAAATGTGAGATGCCGAAGTGAGATGTCGAAGTGAGGTGCCGAATCGAGATGCGAAGTGAGATTCCGAAGTGAGATGCCGAAGTGAGATGTCGAAGTGAGGTGCCGAATCGAGATGCGAAGTGAGATTCCGATGTGAGATGCCGATGTCGATGCGAGATCCCGATGTCAGGTGCCGAAGTTAGATGCCGACGTGAGAAGAAAATGTGAGATTCCGAAGTGAGATGTCGAGGTGAGAAGCCAAGGTAAGATGCCGAAGTGAGATGCGAAGTGAGATACCGAAGTGAGATGTCGATGTAAAATGCCAATGTGAGGTGCCGAAGTTAGATGCCGATGTGAGAAGAAAATGTGAGATACCGAAGTGGGATGCCGAATTGAGATGCCGATGTGAGATGCCAATGTGAGGTGCCGAAGTTAGATGCCGATGTGAGAAGAAAATGTGAAATACCGAAGTGAGATGTCGAAGTAAGATGCCGAAGTGAGATGCGGAAGTGAGAAGCGAAGTGAGGTGCCGAAGTGAGGTGCCGAGGTGAGATGCAGAAGTGTGATGCCAAAGTGAGATACAGAGGTGAAATTCCGAAGTGAGATAACGAGTGTGAATTGTGAGAAGTGTATCATGAAGTACTCGCTCTTCATTAGGAGTAATTGTTGCTGCTTGTTTTTATTTGCAGTTGCCCCAGCCAATGACTGGAACGCTGTAGTGATGGTTATTGCTGGTGAGTTTTTTTTATATATACTTTCTAAAAGATTATTAAGATATAGTACGCCTAGTACATGACATACTGGACTTGCATGCTCTTTCTTACGAAATGATTCCAACATTATATGCATTTAAAAGGTTATTTGTCAAGTTCTAGCGCCCGGTAAGGTCCCATTAGGGTCCATGGATATGGTTACTGACCCCAACTATATTTCCTGAATTTCTTTGATTCATGTCAAATTTCTAAACAGATGCATTTCCTCTAAAATGGATTATGAAACAAATAAGATGTAACCAACAGACGGTCTACAAACACCTCTCTTACCTTGATATGAAATACTTTTTGTTTCTCTTTTCATATAACTGCAGTAAAAGCCTGAAGTTATAGGGCTTCAAGTAAGATATTTCAATGAATGTCGATATGAAAAAGGTCGAAATAACACCGTATTTTTTAGTGTGAAATTTGTCATCTTACGAAATATATTGATTGTATTGTTTGGTGAATTCTCATTATAACAATAAAGTCTGTTGTATTGGTTAGTTCTAGTTGCTACTGTGTTGAATGTGAAAATTGTAATTTGGAAGCATCATCATTGAATGATCAAATTATTGCGTTTTCCTCATTTGAACATGGACCATTTTATGCATTTTCTCGTCAGGTGCCTTTGTGTGTGGCGTGACTCACATGATCGGCTCTACAGTGGCAGCCGATCTAGGTCAACGAAAAGGTTCACTAGGACAGGATAAAGTAGCGCTCTCCACTGTTACAGGAATCGTCGATGGCACGGGTACCTTAGGTGCTGCCATAGGACAGGTGAGGGATTTAAACATTTTTTAAGATTTCATCCGAAATCAGATATTTTTATCTTCTGGGATCCATTACATCATTACCACTAACTTTACCGTTGTTGTAATGTAAAAACCAATTGCAGCTACGTAAACTTAATTTTATGGTAAAAATAATATAATATTCTGGGTTTATATGGACGGCGTCTCTAAACACTTTACAGATTACGATGTGAATGACCTGCAATAAAGACTGCAATAAAGATAATATGTGATCTATCATGATAAGCGTTTATTTAATTTCTAAAAGCACATTGTCCACCAAAAGAAGAGAGCACAATAATGTGGTTTTATAGCTATTTGTTAAAGCATCTCATTAACGGTTATTTTTATATTATCTGCACTATGTTTATAATTCCCGATCTTGTGAGGGTATCCAATGATGCTGTAATGAGCATCTCAAACCTGTATAATTTGTCTTATAATGATATTCTTTACTCTTCCTTCTTTCCTCATGATATTTTTGTTTATAATTATGCATACAGGTAGTGATTCCTATATTGAAGATCAACTATGGTTGGGGTTCGGTCTTTGCATTCCTCGTTATAATGGTAGGTCTACACTCCTAGTTGTTAGTCGCATAAGCTTAAGTGTCAACAGGCATCGATAATAATGTGACAAAGTTTTCTCTAATTCAAAGAAGAAAGAACATTTGGTTATGGCTCCTAATGTCAGATAAGATGACCTCTTCTTTCACGTGACACCGGTGCCGTGATCGGGAAGTCACGCTTGACCGGTTTCAGACAGTCTGAGGTGGAAGTGTCAGGGGCCCAAAATGTCCAAAATAAGCGAATGGCTGCTGCATTTGGTTCATGATGCTGTTTTAAGAAAATGAAATGATTGGGAATTATTTATCTTTGGAAATACACATCATTTAAGAGCTCATAATCTTATATTAAATATGGCACCATAAGTGGCCATAGTCATGATGAATGGATCACACTTGGACTTAGCAGACACAATTTGTAATGGGTATGGCAAAATGGCATTCGTTCAACTGCCTCATTTCCTTTTCTGAAACAAAATGGAATGTGCCTAACCAATTGCAAACTGTGCTAACTCATACGCGATCCTTCCATTATGGTTGTGGTCTCATGTGAGTGAGGGGAGTTTAAGCTTTTCAACGATGTGTATATTTAGCAATGATTAATTCCACATCATTTGCTATCATTTCATAACCATGACTACCCAAGGGTAGCGGCCATCCGCTTGTTTTGGACAGTTGGGTTTCTGACACTGCCATTTCGGGCTGTCTGAAATTGGTCGTGCTTGGGTTCTTGATCGTGGATTTGGTGTCGCGTGGGGGAGAAGAGGATGGACTTTCCAATCATGTATACATTGACCACGGAATGATTTTGAACTTGTCGGGTTGTATACCCGTAAACCTGGGTTTCCTACTTTTCAGGAACATCCTGTATTGTCCTTGTTATCTATTTTCTTTTAAATAGTTTATTCATTATTATTATTTTTGTAAATACGTCATCCTAATGTTGTATGTTTGGTATGTATGCACGGCCCTACGGAAGAACAGTCTTCGGGCGGAGGTAGCTAGACACCCGTACTTAAATAAAAGAAATGACATGAAATGAAATGAAATGAAATGATATGTATCACGTGTTATTTTTGTAAATCTATATCCTTCTCAGATCGGCTCAGCTGTCCTCTTAATTTCACCGATATTCATCAAGGAAGTGCGATCCAAGTATCAATCACGGTCGACATAAACACACTAGTATCAAGGGGAGTGTTTCACAAAGACTAAGATCGACTTTAAGTTGGACTTAACTATGGCAGGCCGTTCATGCCACTGTTTGCTCTCACCATTTTACTGGCATTGGTCTCTCAAGGGACGTACAAATTGTGGTCACAAATCTACAGAATTTTTTAAAATTTTTGATAATTCATTATTGAAGGAAAAATATTATCTAAAGATCGTAATGGTGAGAGCAAACAGTAGCATGAACGGCCTGCCATAGTTAAGTCCGACTTAAAGTCGATCTTAGTCTTTGTGAAACACCTCCTATACTAATTGAAGCTCGTTCAGACATGACGCGGCAAAACCTCGGCGGTTTTATATTTGTATTATTTATATGATGACGTAATCGCTTCGTGTGAATATGTCTATATCCTATATACCACAGAGCTCAGTGCATATAATATACGCGCAAGGTTTTGTTGCGCGCAGTTGCCATTCATTTACACGTTATAAAAGGAGAAATCCGCGATGGCTTTTTGTGGCGGTTTAACCGTGCTGTATCTGAACGAGCCTTTTCTCTCATATTACATTATGCTAGCATGAACAGTCAGCTTTTAATTCATCATTTCAAAGGAAGATGAAAGTGGTTAGATCTTGTATATTATCAGCTGAAATACTTGTCTGAAGTTTGAAGTAAAAATGATAATCATTTTGTGTTTAGAAAATAAAGTCTTTTTTTTGTTCTGTTTTGTTTATGTTTATATATCCAATTGTGATTTGGCGTGAATCTGTAGATAAAAATGACATTGAATATTGACAAAATCTTTATTTTTAAGAATTGCTTTTTGACTTGTTTTTATCATTATTATTTATCTTTCCGTTTTCCGTCCAATTTCGGATTTATTTTGTTCCTCCTCAAGCACAATTTGAGTATTGCTAGAGGAAGCGTCATGCTTTTGCTTTTTGTAATCGTAGAACAAGAAGGTCCCAAGTTGATGTGCTAGTGCCTTTTCTCAATTACCAAGTCTTTTTGCTATTGAACTTTTGGTTGATTGCCAATGCAGCATTGTAGGCCTATACTTACTTTACCAACAATCAGGTAAAACACATATCAACTCCGAATAGGCTTTCTTCAGTATAGCATCTTCTAAATACAAATATTATTATGGTGAAAAGCTGGATACGATTCTTTTATCTAGAACAATACTCAAATTGTGCTTGAGGATAATTTTCCAACTCAACTACTGTATACATATTTTAATTTATTGAAATGATAAGAATCAAATTTGGGCGTCACTCTACTATATACTTAGAAGGAATGGATTGAAACGGGGATATCGGACACAAGACCAACATGGCCTAGGTCGACGCCTCACTAATTTTCAAACAAACATCTGTGAAAATGTTCGATTGATAGTTTAACGGGAAGAATTCATAGACGTTTTCCTTCGGAAATGTTACCTAGCGACACCTTGAATAATTTTTTATGATGAACTATTAAAGTAGACAAATTAATGTTCATGGGAGGGGAGGGCTCATGCAAATAGCCAACGCATTGAACAGGAACCATTAAAGACTCGCATTGGCCGACAGAATGTTACATAATATTGACAGTATCTCTAGATAAATGCGGGAGGGGGGCACCATATCCTAATCTCCCCCACTTATTGGTCTCCACGGCTACGCTAATGCCTTGAAGGTATTCTTATATTAATTAAGCTGTTAGATATTCAAAAGACTCTTATTTATTCATCAACATTGTTATTCAAAAGATATATCCAATTCGTGAAATGATCAGGTATATTTTATTAAGCTGTTAGATATTTGAATGACTCTTATTTATTCATCGAAATTATTTTTAAAAGATATATCCAATTTGTGAAATGATTAGGAATAGGCATAGGTAATACGTGTTTACTGCATTTTATCAATTACTACGAGGGAATTAAATCGAATATTATCGTATCAAGAGTAAAATCACTATCTTTATAATTGTTTTTCTTGATTGTTTCATATATATAGTGTGATGTCATAAAATAATCAACCGTCGATTTTCATAGACTGTGCATGTGCAATTATTTGACATTTGAAACCTCGAAGGTTCTCACTTCGCTCAAAGTCAGAACCGGTTAAGTGTCTTTTCCTGCAGGCTCAAAATACCCCCCCCCCCCATTTTTAAAATTTTGTATTATTCATTTGATTATACAGGATCTCAATCAGGAAGGATTTACGTGAATTTGTTTATCTCATCCTAATTGCAATTTCCTGAACCACAATATATAAAAATGATCAACATAAGACTTAGGTCTATACCTTTATTCATCTGTTTGAATGTCTGTCCTAGTCACTATTTCTCTTTCCTCTGTTTCTGCTCTTTATCACATTCCACCTTTCCCTCTCTTTCTCTCAGCCTCTCCTCTCCACAATATCCTTTTCTCGATAGTGTATCTCTTGTATCAGCCGAATTAATCCCCTCTCTCTCTCCCTCTCTTTCTTTTTTCTCTCTCTCTCTCTCTCTTTCTCTCTTTCTCTCAAAAGAATGACACATAGATCTACTCTACAAGTGAACATGGCACTAAAATTGATTTTACTTTAATGAAATAAAAGAGAATGAACATAATATATTTCAAATACACAAATTTCATGAGATTGAAGGAAGAATATTGCGTCATGTGCCCAGCAGAAGGAACGAATTAATAAATGCCGGAATAACGGATGTATATTAAAAACAAATACAAAACAAAACAAATCATATCAAACACAAATTAGAAAGAAACGCATTTTAAACATTCTTTGACTACAATACATCTACTATACGCAATGCATTTCAGGTCCTATCATCCTAGTGGTGAAGTTCAGCAATTAAAACTAAACAGTTTAGAAATTTTGACCGAAAATTTGTGCTCGTGTCCTCCTCCTCGGCACATGACACTTTGACTAACCTAATTTTACGCCGATATTAGAATAATAAATACATTTCAGATAACGTTTGTCTTTGTTATGTCTCATTGCTTCTAGTCCGAACTGAGCAAAATGAAGTTCATAATATGAACCATTTAATTATCACAATAACTAAGGGGTACAATACATTGTTGTCTCCGTTTTGGCCTTCAAATCTGAGCGTGTGAAGCCAGTGGAGGATCCAGGGGGGGGGGCGGTGGCCCGGGCCCCCTCCCCTAGAAAAAAAATAGGTAAAAACAGCCTTTTTTGTTAAAAAGAAGAAGATGGGCTGCCTCCCCAGGCGCTCAAGGGGCGGCCGGCACGATTTTCGGGGGCAAAAAAAAAAAAATTGTGCCCCCCCCACTGAGCGGAAAATCGGCCGGCACGATTTTCAAATTTTTGCGCGAAGTGGGCCACTTTTTGGGGCCCCTCTCTTGCCGCCTGCTGGATCCGCCCCTGTGTGAAGCAATAATCGAATGAATTATAATTAGGCCTAAAGATCTTCCAAGGGTAAAGATATTAGCCAATAAATCAATATTTCATCTCCATAATTGATGTACTTGAACTATCGTGAATGAATCAGTAACATAGAATTCATTAAATATTGACCACCACCAATGGCAACACCTAAATTATATATATATATATATATATATATATATCTCACAGCATCATTTTGTTCCGATACCCTTTTTCCAAATACCCTTATGTTCAAACGCTTTATGATGTTCCAACACCTTATGTACAGACACCTTATATTTCTACGTCCTTATATGTTCCGTGCCATTCCTAGTATGAATTGATACCACCTTTTCCCATCTCTACATGTTCCAACACTTGACAAGTTTTAACGCATCTCTGTTAAAACACCCCTTTACCGCGTAACGCCCATGTTTCGACACATCTAGCTCTATGATCCGTCAGATCCGACATTCCGAATAATTTTCCGACACACCTATGTTCCTAAATGGTTGTGTCCCAATAATCAAGCATGTGTAACAATAATAATAACGAAAGTAATAATAATAACAATAATAATAAAAAACAATGATGATAATAATAATAACAATAACAATAATAATAATAATGACTAACACATAGTATACAAATATACACTGTCTTGAGAGGTTCTGGTTAAAACTATGCGCAAGAGGTGACTCCAATAGTACTATTTGCTGAGGGGCGCAGCCCCGAAGCAAATGGTACTTTTGGAGTCACCGAGGCCCATAGTTTTAACCAGTACCTCGAATAGAAGGCATGGTATATTTGTTTTATATCCTGCATCAAAAATTTAATTTACAAAAAATAAAAAAATAAAATTTTTGGGACAAAAAAAATTTAGAACAAAAAAAATGTCAATTTTTATCTAAAAAGATTTAGAATATTTTGTTTTCATTAAATTAAGATTTGAAGAAAAAAAAAAATTCAATTAAAAAAAAAAAAAAATTTTTCAACTCCCAAATAGTACTCCCAAATAGTACTCTCATATAGTACTTTCTAAAAATAGTTCAAATATTTCTGGTCATGTGACGAGCTCTCAACCAATCAAAAGCCAACAAATTTTTGATGCAGGATATAATACGTTCTACATAGTACAACTATATCACAGCGTTAACAAAATAGACCATACATGCAATACACTTAAAATAAGTACAAATTAATAGGAATGAAATAAAAATTGGTGTGACAATTTTTTCGAGAATTTCTTAAATTGGTCTGTGGAAGTATTGCGGGGATATTGTTCCATTCGTTCGATGTAGTCACAGTAAAATGCGATCGCAGGCTATAATTCACCTCAATGTTCCGACGTCCCATTGTAGTCCCGTCAGCCTATATGTTCGTCACCCGTAGGCCTATGCGTTTCGACACCCCTCATTTCAAACACTTCCACATAAGTCAAAATAACACTATAAAAGAAACAATTATCGTTAACAATGGTGGCTTTTTGAGGATATCATGGAAACATGATGTGATCAATAAAACTTCAGACTCCCATATATTATTGTTGTCAGAAGACGAGTGTCAAAGAACGGTTTCGGTGCAACGAGAAATCATTTATAACATAACATGATTTATTACATCGCTATTAAAAGGAAGTCACCTCATCCATAAGGAAATAGGTTCCCACGCGGAAGAATCGGCAATATTTACAATTTGCAACGTCCGGGAAGGGTTTACATTTTGTAATCGTCTATTCATTTAATAATCGCTTCGCATCTGATTACAACCTATATCTGATCTATAAAAAATATTGTAGCACCCTGTAGGAGAAACTCTTGGTCACCTCGCTAAAGTGAACCCGTTAAAATAAATTTTTGCAATTTCTAATCTTCTATTCACAAAGGAATGTTATTCCTTTTGCATTGAACAACAAGTTACATCTATTTACCGACGAAATTCTATTTGTAGCACCATTGGTTTTGCCTGAAGGAAATTGCGCTTAGATACTTGACATGAATTGGTGAATTCGCTGAGTAAAAGGATTGTGAATACATTTGTGCATTTCAAATATAAATAAGAGCGAAAATACATTCGACATACGAGTTCCGTTTAAGACCTTTTCTTCTTATCGAAATTGTTGTACGATTGAGGAAACATAAAATCCCAATGCATGAGAAAATATCAAGATGACCATCGATATTTCTTGCAACGTATCGCGATGCAAAAGAAAACTAGCAACGTATAGGCATGTAGAAGTTATACATCACGGGTAGAATAAATATGTTTAGAAGATTATTTACAGCAAAATATACACATTTCATGTTCTAATCATACCATCCCTTCTATTGTTTGTTTATACCCGGTCATTCAATGGGATGGTAGTTGAGGGGAATATCTCCAATCAATTCTGAGTAATGTTTAAGAAGTAAGAATAGATAGCGGCAGCTATTCTCAAAATGTCCTCGAAGTTTTGATATGACCTCCTCGCTTACCATTGTGTATTCAACATGCAGTCGAGGCATGCAAATTGATTGTGGTTTTTGAAGACAGAATGTACTGGTATTCATATCAAACTTGAAGTAATCCGGTCGGAAGAATGGTCTCAGACCGAGAAATTCCTCGACTTTAGCCAGGGTTTCACCTGGCTTTCTTGCAAATTTTTCGGCGTTGACTGCCAGGATGTGGTTAGGCGTAAACTTCTTCACCCAACTCCGCAAGTAGTACACATAAAGACTGTCAGCAATGAATATGTTTTTATGAGAGACCAGATCAGGGTTTCTCAGGACTGTTTTCTCGAAGGTATCTTCTATGGTGTAAGACATCTTGGTTGAACCTCTTCTACCGTGCTTACCTTTACCGCTGACGAGCAGACGGTCTACTGATCGCGATTCCTTGAAGACTCGCTTGTAGTGTGCGGAAGTCATTTTGGAGTCGTAGATCCTGTGCTGGGTCAGGAGATAGTCAGAGATGGACCTCGCTACAGGATCACGCAACATTATAATGACTTTGATGTCATCTCCAAGTGTCTTTGAAACCCTCAAAGAAGCATTCCGATGATACATGTAACCTTCTGTCGACTCTACCGTGATCTGTTCGGGTGTACTGAAAGGCATTTGACTTCTGTACCATTCCGATCCACGATGGTAGTTCTTATCGAAGAACTTCACTTCGTATGCAGCTGTCGCCAGCTGCGGATGGAATCCTAGGACCCTATTGAGAGTCCGTGTACCTGACGTCCTAGCGCCGATAATGAGGACCTTCGGTAATTTCTGCTTGCATCCGAGTGAATTTAATTCATTGCTGGATTTCAGATGCTGCACCCAATCTGAAGAGATCGTATAACATTTGCCTCCGTGGAAAGACCCGCCTCCGTGAGAGTAGTGCCTTTGTGGCGTCTTCAAGGCAAGTGACTTTCCTCGGTAGTTGAGTATGGATTCACCTTTGTTGCAGATGACGGCGTAAATTCTTGTGAAGCTGATGATTGCCGCTAGAATGAGACAACCGAAGCAGACGGCAAAGAAATATAGTCGGGACGACATATCGTTTGGATCACCACATGTCCATTCATTGGGGTATAGTTAGGCTACTGGTCTGAGACTGAGACCGAGACTGAGGCGATTCACCACGTTATACTTCCGCAAATAATTACTCCATCGATGAGATCAGCCCCATTCTGATATAAATACAAACAAACATAAAATAAATAGGATATGTGTAAGTAACTTTCTTCTCTTTGTTTTGATTTAACAAATAAATTATGACGATTATACTGATGATGACGATGATTATGGCAGTGATGGTAATGATGAAAATGATGATTCATGTTATTATTTTAGTGGTCGAGGATGGTAACACTGGAAGCGCCGGGATCGGTTAGGCTGTAATTTTAACAGTTGATATTGATGATGGTGAATAATGAAAATACACAAAATACACAAAAGTACGAATAGAAAAAAGAATTATCAAGAATAGAATTAATCTCGAATTTCGAATTTTCGACAAACATTTTTCAGAAATATTTGTGAAATGAATGTTAATCAAGTATTTTAAGACAACAAACCTTCACTCACCCATGTGGCCATCGCTACAGGGGGAGGGGTATGTGGGATCCTCAATAAATAATTGTCAAATTTAAGATCTAGTTCACCCTCTTTCACAAGTTTTAAAATATTTGAGCGTCCGTTTACTTGATGGAAAACTTGTTGGATTTTCCGATCTGAACCCCCCTCCTGTTCAAAATGCTCGAGCGACGCACCTACTCATTTCTATTTTGCCCAACAATGATTTCATATGTCACAGGAAAATAGTTACATACATAATTATAAATTTTACATCGGTCTGAAACTGAGACTGAGACTGAGGTGATTCGCCACGTTACTTCCGCAAATACGATTCCATCCATGAGATGAGACCCTATTATTTTTACCAAAAAATATTTAAAAAAATAAAGGCTTTACACGGATGCCGCAACAAACTTAACAAGTTCATGATTACCCCCCATCCATACCACCGCCCTACTGGCATGACATATTGACAGGTACAATTTCGCTAGGGGTCATCTCTTGCCCAAAATAATATCAACGTTATACTGTTTATATCGAGTGGAAATACTGATCACAAAATTAAAATTTAGAAGATAATGCAGTGAGAAAGATAAAGAACGAAACCTCTGAAACCTTTCAGTCTGATTCATGACGGAACTGAGAACCAGTCATGTTATTCAGTTGCATGCAAATCTACCGAATTCAAGAGCATTACTTTTGTGAATAATCCATCGATTATACACTGAGAAATGCTTTATTGAGTTATTATTATTTTTCACGAAAAATTTGAGTTCTTACACCATTGCCCAAATTTTGCGAACTATAATAATATCATGATATCGGCAAGTTAATAGTCAAAGAAAGTTTTTAAATAAACAACTCCGGAAAAAACAAAACCACAACATTTGCAGACAGGGCTTGAAGTGTGTATACAATTAATTTGCCAACAAAATCCTCCCCAATAATGCTGCTGCCTGAGCTGAAGCTTTCGTGTCACCATTTATTCAAGTATCATCCAAAAATTCAGATTTTGTTGAGTAGAAAAAAAGACAACATGTTACATTTATTACAGTCAATGCCATCCATAGTTATACACGGGAAGATATCGTATTGCGAAGTCGAATCAGAAATGAGACAGATGGCATATATTCATGGTCTGATGGTTATGACTGATGCGTTCGTGGTCTACAACATGTCATTTAGGTTTCCCATCATTATTAATCTTACAAACACCCCACCCTTTACCTAATTGAAAAGGGAACGAGAGAAGCATGCAATAACACTAACCTTCCCTGAATAAACAGGTTCCTTTTGTATAAAAGTCGGAGTTTTCTTTTCTTTTCCGGTGACCTAAATGGGGTCACGGAAGGTAACAAGATAAGGGGAATATATAATGGTTACCACTGCATTTTGAGCTACGTGATAACACTGCCATACGTAGTATAGCTAGCTTGGATATTCAAGTACACTATACCTTGATCTTGTAAATGTCAGGAGCCTACATGGTATATCGCTCAAGATTTAATATTTGACTCAAAATTGATTTCATCAACAATCACAATATACAAACAGCGGCAAAGTCAGTTATCTAGAATTAGATATACGCGTCAGTAAATCTTATATTAATCGATAAAGTAAATTGGAGATTCGAGATATGAAAATCAATAACCATGAAAAGTATAACTGGTAAACAATGGCTAAAATTTGGCATGCCGCGCCGTGTTCTAACTCTTTTCTCCTTCACAGTCGACGTGTGGAACATTCAGCAGGTGATGGGTGAATGCCTGAATGGCAAGAAATCATTACATGCGATAGCTCATATTGACACATACATCAGGGAGTTCCAACTCCTTGCATACATGTAGTACTTACCATATTGAGGATAATGGTTTCCGTGAAGAGTTTGTTCAGCTGCATGCATGCAGTAAAAAGAGCGCCGTGTCAGTGGTGCGGTAAATGTATGACACATCGGTCTGTATTTCAGAGAGTGTAAATAACTGTTTCCCAATCTTGACCTCCAAGCTAGGTAGCTCCGTCGTCGAGGTCGTGTTTTAGTAGTCTGCTTCCAAGTCTCTGTCTTGTTTCTTTACATACCATGTATCAAATTTAAAATATGTATATATTTCGGGACAATATTTTATTATCACCCAAGAACAGGGGCGTCGCTAGACCTTTTTTCAGTGCGGGGGGTGTAGAGGCCACCGATTACCGACAAAACTAGCCACCAATTACCGACAATTATATTAATGCTAATGTCCCAATATCAAAGCGCGCGCTCCCTATAGGGGTTGGGTGCAGGGAGGGGCTGTTTCCCCCCATCAGCGGGAGGTGCGGAAGCTTTGACGTTTCATTAAATTATTAGAGAAAGAAGACGATTCGTTGTACCGTTCTCGACTCTTAATCCTTGTATAAACTCAGTCCCCCCTCCCGCGCGAAGCTCGGAAGCTTTGAAGTTTCATTAAATTATCAGAGAAAGAAGACGATTCGTTGTACTCGTTCTCGAAATCCTTGTCTGAATTCAGTTCCCCCCTCCCGCGCGAAGCGCGGAAGCTTTGACGTTTCATTAAATTATTAGAGAAAGAAGACGATTTGTTGTACCGTTCCTGACTCTTAATTCTTGTTTCGCCCCTCCCGCGCGAAGCGCGGAAGCTATGACGTTTCATTAAATTATTAGAGAAAGGATACCGTTCTCGACTCTAAATCCTTGTCTGAATTCAGTTTCACCCCTCCGCGCGAAGCGCGGAAGCTTTGACGCTTCATTACATTATTAAAGAAAGAAGACGATTCGTTGTACCGTTCTCGACTCTTAATCCTTGTATAAACTCAGTTCCCCCTTCCCGCGCGAAGCGCAGAAGCTATGACGTTTTTTTATAAGAGAAAGAAGACGATTCGTTGTACCGTTCTCGACTCTTAATCCTGTCTGAATTCAGTTTCCCCCCTCCCGCGCAAAGCGTGGAGGCTTTGACGTTTCATTAAATTATTAGAGAAAGAAGACGATTCGTTGTACCGTTCCTGACTCTTAATTCTTGTTTCCCCCCATCCCGCGCGAAGCGCAGAAGCTTTGACGCTTCATTAAATTATTAGAGAAAGGATACTGTTCTCGACTCTAAATCCTTGTCTGAATTCAGTTTCACCCCTTCCGCGCGAAGCGCGGAAGCTTTGACGTTTCATTACATTATTAAAGAAAGAAGACGATTCGTTGTACCGTTCTCGACTCTTAATCCTTGTATAAACTCAGTTTCCCTCCTTCCCGCGCGAAGCGCAGAAGCTATGACGTTTTTTATTAAGAGAAAGAAGACGATTAGTTGTACCGTTCTCGACTCTAAATCCTTGTCTGAATTCAGTTTTCCCCCTCCCGCGCAAAGCGCGGAAGCTTCGACGTTTCATTAAATTATTAAAGAAAGAAGACGATTCGTTGTACCGTTCTCGACTCTTAATCCTTGTCTGAATTCAGTTCCCCCTCCCGCGCAAAGCGCGGAAGCTTTGATAATTTATAATTTTTCCAAAAAAGAGATAAAACATTGGTTACTTGGTCTTGTTTATAGTTTAGGTGTTTGTTTTGGGGGTCAAAATAGTTGAATTATAGTTAGAAATAAAATAAAATAACAAAAACAATAAAATACATAAGTTAAAAAAAACAAAGAAATACATAAGACATTATTAAAACAATAGATAACATAAGGAATAACCTGGCTCTTCCAATTTTTGTTATTGTATTATTATTCCAAATGGTCTAAAGAGTATAGGCAGTGAAAAGGAATGTTTAAATATGAAGAATATATGATTTATGGGTAAAAATGTGAATTGTATGACCTTAAATTGCATAAATTACCAAAAATATGCAAATGAGGGAATTTTTCAGAAAATTGAAATTATCATAGTGTTCTTACACTTCACTTGACATGCATGCAAATTTTCGCGGCAATCGGCCGTTTCACGGCCGAGATCATGGGGGCCTAGAAGCCCGGCCCCAGGCTATGCAGTTTCAAAAAAGCCTAGAGCTGTAAACTTTATGTAAAAACATATTTTCAGCACGCGTTATTATACCAATAACGAGGTTGCGACAAAAATTAATATTTTATTGCTGACTCTGTATAGCTAATCTGCCTGCCCCAGCCCCCCTCCCCCTCCTATCCCCCGGCAACATGCACCGCTTCCGGTGCTTATATTTATATATGCATGTAAGAAAGGCATAATAAAACTATAGAAGAAAGATTCATTCTCTTCAATGTACTTTTATTGCTAATATTGTAATGACGATTACCCTATATATATAAACTTCGAATTCCCGGGTCGAATTCCCATCATGATTCTCTGATTCGATATACATGATCTTGTGAATATTTTTAAACAGCGCATCTAAATTCTTCTAAATATTATGTGGTAGAGAAGATATACGATTAGATCAAAAAGGTAAACAATATAATTAATCATATACGAAATGAGAAACCCACCAATGACCGATTTGAGATTTGGACACCGCCATCCCGGATGCGCGGATATCTGCGAACGACATGTTTCCTTGGGACCAATGACGTCATGAAGACGCTCATTTGCATAATTGATTGACTCGGATACGGGGAAAATGGAGGAAAGTAGACGTCAATGAAAAGATTCACCAAGAAGTTTCCAGACTTTTGTGCGCATCTAGTGTATGATATTACGGTGACAGTTATGTTCAGTTATTTTAGCTACATATGCAGTGAATTCTAGCGGAGTAAGATGCTTCTTTACGTTGAGAGCAGTGCTTTTGTGGTGAGTTTCATTTGTGTCGATGATACTAGTGCCAAGGCCTAAGGGCTCACGAGATGCGCGATGACATAGCTTCGCCGCGCGGCTCCGGCGGCCGGCTCTGGTCTGGCCTGGGCGCTAGTGCATACTGAGCTGCGTCGCGGTCGCGCGGTTGAGCTCTGCCAAATGCATGAACAATGAACAATGAACTGTGAAGTAAACGAAGTGAATTAATACTAATAGTACTTTCATTGACTTATTTCATATGCATTCTTTGTCAGGTGGTTAGCAACATGCAAAAGACTTTAGGAAGTCTTTCCAAGACGTTATCATGTTTAATTTTGCTAAACAGTAAGAGTGCTTCATGACAGGCGTAACCAGGGGGGGTGGGGATGGTCGGCCCCCCCCAAAAAAAAAGAGAGAGAGAGAGAGAAGAGAAAAAAGGGAGAGGACGTAGGAAGAAAAAGACAAGAGTCGAGGACGGTCCAACGAATCGTCTTCTTTCTCTTATAATACATTTAATGAAACGTCAAAGCTTCCGCTTCGCGTGGGAGGGAGGGGGGAAAATGAATCCAGACAAGGACCAAGAGTCGAGAACGGTCCAACGAATCGTCTTCTTTCTTTAATGATTTAATGAAACGTCAAAGCTTCCACGCTTTGCGTGGGGGGGGGGGAACTTAATTCAGACAAGGATTAAGAGTCGAGAACGGTACAACGAATCGTCACATTTCTTTAATAATTTGATGAAATGTCAAAGCTTCCGCGCTTCATTACACATTACTAATCCACATTGAGTCCTCTATCTAAGTCAAAGACACCAAAAATTCTCAAACTCTTCAAACTATATTTTCAATCCCACATCTACATGTACATGTATGAGAGAACAGTCTGTCCATTATCAAACGTAGGCTAGGCTAAGCTAACCAAGAAACCATATTTATTACATCTCAATATCCGATGTAAAATTGTCATTGCTCACAGGTGCACACATTCGTGTTGCAATGCAGCGCACTGGACACCCTGGCTCGCATCAGAGCCAAGCTTCTGCACATCCTCTATGTGATGGGTCGGGAGGATCATCAGTTCAGAATTCGCTTCAAAGGACAGTATCTGAGAGATGCCTACACACTGGATGATTATCGTATTGCAGACAGGTGCATCCTGAAGATGGTCCCTATGGCTAAGAGACAAGAGGTGAGTGCCAGTATATAGTTGAGATAGACGTTCTTGCAATGGATTTCAATATTCATTTTCAATTTAAATATAAGACAAGGCTTATATAATACTAAATTGTATTCTTTTTTCCTTTTCTGTCTTTTCTTAATGCATGTTTTTACATTACCTTTGTGGCAGCTATTACATGTATTTCTAAATCAGCTTTAAGAGAGACTAGTTGATATGAAATGCATAAAATGCCTTGCCTAAGGACATATCCTGTAGGGCAATGATCAAGATTTTAATTGAATGAAACACTGCCCTCTTACCTTGATTCCATACAACTGCTTCATCCTTTTTGTACATTTTACTTTTAATTAACTGGTTCAACAATATGATGTTGATGTTGAGGCAAACAAGGAGACGAATGTCATATTTCCTTGATATATTTGTGATATGCATATATGCTTTTATCTGTTGTTTCCAGTCCTTTGTTGATATGAGAACCAAAGCCAGACATGACTTGGGAGCTGGACAGACTGAAGAGATCAAGAATAGTCTTATTCACGAGGTCTCTATGCTCAAGTGGAGAGAGACAATGATGGGTGATTTCAGGGTAAGTTACATTCACTATAAACAATACGGACAAAGAAAGAGGACAAAATATACAATTCCTCATTCTACCCTCAACAATTGCTGTGGTACACAAAGGAACATCCCTTCACTTCTATTATGTAAAAATGTGTAGGACAGGTGTCACATGCATATTCACCTGTTCTACTTATTTTACATAAAAGCAGTGAAGGGATGTTCCTTTGTCTACCACAGCAATTGTTGAGGGTAGAATGAGGAATTGTATATTTTGTCCTCTTTCTTTGTCCGTCATGTTCATAGTGATATTTACATTAAAATTTAATATATAGCCTCTAGGTAGTTGATTGAAGGTCCGAGATACCATGGACCTATTACTGGTGGACATTCGACGTGATTCTTCTTTGATCCAATGAGAGTCACAGCCTTCTGATTATGTGCATCTTAATGAGAACATTCAGCTGTTTTTACAATAACGACTGCATAAGAATTTGTGGTCATTGACAAAGGGCAGTTTCCCTCTCTTGGGTTTTGTTTGGATGGTGTGCTTTGTAAGAGTGTGTCTTAAATAAAAACATCCACAATTGGAAGCAGCAAAGTTGAAAAGCAGACGATTTTTGTGATGAATGTATTATTACTGATTTGCACACTTTCGCACACACCCATGACCTTATAAAACAATTAGAAGGCCATGATCTTTATAAGCCCTGTGCATTGTAACTAGTGCTGTAGCCGAACCGCCGAACTGAACGGAAGTTCGCCGAACATGGCACTTCCGAACCGAGCCGAACCGAACCGAACACAAAGGCCTGGTTCGGATGTTCGGCAGAAAATTTTTAAACGTTTTTGCAGGCTAATTAACTTGTCATTTTATATCTAATTTTCATGTCATGATTGCTCATTCTATGTTTACTTTTTTCCCATTTTCCTCCTTTGTGATTCATGCCTCTCCAGTCGTGGGCGCGACTTCACTGACGCCATTTAAATCCCAAATCCTGACCTCTGCAACGTCGAAATCGCAAGCTATAAACAAGCTAGAATACACGTGCCTATTAGGCACTGATCAAAACAAGTTCGGCTCAAACCCAAACAATACAAAAAACAAAAAAAATGAATTGTAATAATAGTGGACAAATTTTACCATCTAAATAACGAAATAAATACATATTATAGTATTCTTATTTATTTATTCAGGAAAATTAGGAATTTTATTATTTACCCCATTAAAAATAAACATTTATAATAACGGCAATCGAACGAGCCTGGGCTGCTATCTCTGTGTATTATAACGTATACATTGGTAAATTCAAGATGGCAGCTTTCATGACTCGTAACATTAGACAACAACCGTCTCGGCAAATCTTTAAAAAATATCATTTATTTTCAAATTGAAAACATGATTCTTGTAAAACTGCAAATAAAACACGATTAAAAACGGAAATATGAATGTAAATACTAAAATAGTTACGTTTAAAGCAGTTTTTTATGTGAAATACGTGCCGGTCAGAAGCTGTGTTTTTCATCAGGAGTGGGGCAGAAGTCCTCCGTGCTGGTCGGCCCGCCCAGCCCGCCCAGCGCGCCCAGCGCCGACCACCATAGCTATTAGGCTGCTTGCTATTATATTACCGAACCCCGAACCGAACCAAGTTCGGGTAAAAAATTGCTGAACTCTGCCGAACCGAACCGAACCCGAACATGGCGCCTGACTTACAGCACTAATTGTAACTCTGGAATATTATGAGGAAATTGGGGGAAACAGGATTTTAATTCACAACCAATCCAAATACAACCTCTATCTGGTAATATCAACATGTTTTTAAAAATAAAATACAGTACACGGAACAACAATTTCCGATTATAAACCAGAACTGCTCATCGATTTTCCATGATTTAAGCGAGTTATTATCTTCTGTGCATGTAGATTAACATGTGTAAAATCACTATCTTGATTCTGTCCCGGCTTTTTGGCGGCGGACATCATGAGATCAAAGTGAAGAAACATGTACGGAATGTTATTGAGACGACATTGACGGAGACAATCACAATGAATTTGTTAAGAAAACGACGAATGTCCATCCGTAATAGGTCCATGGAGATACCAAAGGTTCTTCTCTCTTTACATGTTATCTGAGGGATGAAGAATCAAGAAATTCAATGTCTTTGATAAGGAATCTTTTGCTTAATTGGTATTTAAAATAGCTTTGTATTGTAGCTTGGATAGCTCTATTCTAACACCACTGTATGAGACCTCGAAACTATACTAGTTGCTCTTCTTATGTGTGTGTTCTTTTAAATGGATCGTCCATTATTAGTTTTGTTCTTTCTGTATTTTAAAAACTAAAATTAAATTATTTTTTAATTCCAGGCCTCTATCTACATCAACTGGTTATTTGTCTTATTTGCATTCTTCACAACCTACTGGTATTCTGCCCTATGGACGGGAGTGATCGCTTTATATGGTCTGGTTCAATGTCCGTCATATTCGCATAAAGCTGGCTTCGTTGGACCCTCCAGTCTCTGGTAAGATCAGATCAAACAGCACCAAACTTTTAACATTGTGTGGATGAATTCAGAGTCCTTTTGCATTCTTTTTTTTAGAAAATTGAGAATTTACATTAATGATTCTGTATTTGGTGTGATTTTGTAGTCAATACCATCTGTTGAGAGTCAGAAGCCTGTTGAATCTGTGTCAAATAATATGAGTTAACACCCTTTTGCCTGTCAGCAGACAGCTTGAACACATAGCTGTTTCTATTCTTATTTTTACAAAATAATGTGTGGTTTATTATTTTTGTATCTCAGTGATATGGATAATCAGTAGTTTTGTATATTCACAGGTGCACACAAAAAGGTGTGATATTTTAGTAAAATAATGTTTTGTTTATTATTTTCCATCTCAGTGATATGGATAATCAGTTGTTTTGTATATTCACAGGTGCACACAAAAAGGTGTGATATTTTAGTAAAATAATGTTTTGTTTATTTTTTTCCATCTCAGTGATATGGATAATCAATTGTTTTGTATATTCACAGGTGCACACAAAGGTGTGATATTTTAGTAGTCGGATTCATAATCAACACTTATTTGGGTTCCATGTTTGCATTTCCAGGCCCAGATACTTCATGGCAATCTTCAACGTGCTGACGATGTTAAACTGGGGAGCCTCTGTAGCGTTGGCCATTCTTTCACTTCTATCTGTCCTGGTAAGTACACAGTTGGATAGGACTCTGAACTTTCCCTCACAAGGACCGTATGGGTCAGGAAGACATTTATCGAGAAAGTCAGGAAGCTTGACAATTGTGCAGTGTGATTGGTCAGAAAGTAGAATTCAATCATGAAATTTTATATGATACTTCAAGACAGTGAGCGAAGAACATTTTGTATCATCTCATCTCCGTGGAGGCAGAATGGCACTAACTCATAATGTAACACAGAGTTAATGCCCTTCTGGCTCTGAGTAGACAATACTATTATGGTACATCATTTGCATAGTGATAAACTTCAAATCCTTACTGTCTTACTGTTGAAATTACACTGTATTTGCAAAAACTTCATTTAATTTTTATTATCGACTTCCTATCAGAACTTTAACTGCACTCCGATCGATGGTGACGATGATACTTGCAGTCTCCTGTATGTAAACATCATCTATTCTCTGGTCTACTATGGTCTCCATGTCATCTACATGTTTGGTATCTGGTCGGCGGGATGGTCCCTCTTCTACAACTTCCGCTTCGAGGTCGGCGACTACCTGGAGAAGGAGCTCGTCATCAGCCGTGATGTCGAGAAGGTCATCGAGATCGCCAAGAACGGAAGGTTAGCCTTGCTACTTTATCATGAAATTTGAGATTAGTGTGATTTTGTTTTCTTTATCTCCAGCAGGATGGGATATCAACCAATTTACAACAGAAAAATTATTCATATACCTATCTTCAGGAAAATATTTTACTTTTATTTCAACCTACACTTGGAGATTTTTTATAACAACATCGGATAACTTGGGTTACATGTATTTATTGTTTCTCGAAATGTGATTTATTTGAATATAACAATGTCATTGCACTCTCTTTAGATTCCTAATACCAGTATACTTTAATACAACTGATGACATTGTTTTTTGGTTTTTTTTGGTCATATTGAATTAGTGACAACAGTATTTCTTGTGGCATCTCCTGCTCCTGTATTGTACTTAAAACCCTCTAGAAATGGAGTCCAAACATCTAATTTTGCGGACATCTATTATTTGTTGATCCCAGGTTGAAGGAGCAGCGGCAGGCTGCCTTTGAATTGGCAACACTCGCCACGGCCGGAGATGATAGCAAGTTCAGGATTGTGGCAGAAGGAGGGTAAGAACTTATTTTCAGTTGAAGCTAGGAAGTAATAAACACAGGGTATTATGAATCAGGATCATGTATGTAGATGGAGATTTAAGTGTTGCATGGTGCTGAAATGGAATGCTTGAAGGAATTCAACCACTGTGGGACATGGGGATGGTGTAAAAACTTTAAATGGAATCAGCAAAACGGTCACACAATAGATTTGAATTTGAATGGCTATATCTTTCTTTTGACTGCATGAGGACATAGATGTACTATATTTCGTTTGTTTGATGATTGTTTTACCTGACTGCTAAGAAAGCATATGTCTGCTTGTAAGAAAGCAAACAGGAGACAGACGGCTTTAAGTCCTCTCCGAAGGACTATATTACTTACAATACTATTACTATTACTTTTACTTCAATATCAGTGTCTATGACGTCAAGATGTTTAATGAATTAAGTGTCTCCATCTTTGTCCCTGCAGGTTAGAGGTTCTGATCACGCTTGGATTGTCGTCTGATGAAGCCATTCAGGAGTATGCTACTGAGGCCTTGGCTGAGCTTCTCATTGTTCCAGCTATCCAGGTAAGAAACATCTTAACTTGCACTTATAAACCAAGTCAACACTGTCTAAGAGATGAAGTTGCTTTAAATTAGTAATAAAAAGGGCCAGTAGTGTAGATAAAATTCTTGTCTGTTATCTTTTGTTTGACTGTAGGGTAAAACTAAACCAGATGACATGTCTGTATGTTTGCATTGTAGAGGTAATATTATAGCTCCGTGAACACTTGGATAGCTTCCTTTTCTAGAAGATGTCATTTCCAAATTTATCATATATCCTAAATGTACTGTAAGTAGTTTTGTTAGCATATAGTTTCTTTATGAGGGGGAGGGGCGGTAATAATGTAGGGAATAAACGTAAATTTAACAAACATCATGAAACATGTATGTGTGAGATTGATATTTAATATCATATCTTCTTCCTTTATCACAGGACCAATTTGTTGAGAGTGGTGGCATACGAACTCTCACCACACTCCTCCATTCACGCAACACTCGTCTGGTCCAAGAAGCAATCACCGCTCTCTCCTACATCGTGTCAGACTCGGAAGACAACAAACATGCTGTGATCTCAGACCGTGGTTTAGAGGACCTGGCCCATGCAGCTAGGACCGGATCTGATACGACCAGGCGATATGTGGCGGCATCTTCCTGGACCTGGCCTTTAGTGCAGAGATTAGAAGCCAGATGGCTAGCATGATCACTCCAAGTAAGTCAAAATTCCGAACATATTTGAACTTTGTTGGTTTACCAAATTCATTTAAGTTGGTTTTCAGTCGTTTTGCATTTGCAAGAGTTAAAACCCCTGAGACCCAACCTCGATAGCAAAGTATTGTACAGGGTTTCTTTGTGATTTAGTATCAGAAATTAGAGGAGCATACTTTCTTTCTTTATATTCATGAGTTTTGTGTATATTTGTTTCACAGGTAACCGATGCTAATACTAAGATTAAGTCTTGACTTTGATGACTATGATGACTATCTGTCTCAAGTCTCAACTACACTTGTCAACATCAATTATTTTCATTTGTCATTAGAAGTTGTTGCTGTACTGTCAAAGATTGTGTGTCAAAGATTTGAGTATCTAAACAAAAAAATAATGCTCCATCATATCGTTCAATTCATCCCATCTTTCTACCCTACTTGATAGATTTTGTAACTTTAACTCTTGTTGCTGCTCTTCTACTTTTTCCACCAGCTGGTGCCCTAGTCTCACTGTGTACAAGCCAAGATAATGAGACTCTGCGTCTTGCTCTACAGACCTTAGAACTCATCGCTATAGAAAGCTCAGATGTCATTCTGGAACAGGTCAGTACTTTTTGACAGGGATATCTTAAAACAACAAGATTTGAAAGTTAATGCATTCATCATGTAAAACTTTTTATCCTTCTAATGGATTAGTTTTATATAAATATATATTTTTTATTCAATAATGTCATCTTTTCTCTTTAAGGTGAAATTAATGGTACAGTTGTGACTCAACAGTTTATAACGCTTTTCACGTTATAGTTTTAATGCAAGGGGTTTGAAATGATGTTTCATGTGTTTCATATAAACCTGTAAGTAAAGTTGACTGCAGTAAAGTGTGTGTATGACAAGTTTAATTCTTTGTGGGGGGGAGTCAAGTTGTTGCCACTCAGGTGTGATTATACCACTATTTTAAATGAAATTTTAAAAACTATTATGTATAATTCTTTAATCAAATTTTAGGAGGATCTGTTACCGAATCTGTTGAACATCACTAGTAACAGCTTGGATGCTGGTATCTACCTCCTAGCAGGCAAGATTCTACTCTACTTTGCTGAGAACACTGAGGTGGGTTTCAAACTTTTAATGGTCACTAGATTTGATTTTTTGGGGGTTAAATTACCATCAAAGAGAAGTTTTAATTACACAATCAACTGGCCTGCACTAGGGATTGAAGGAATGTAACATGTTTATGAGGTACATGTATATCTGTATACGGTAATTCATGCTGTAACAAGGCTACATTATTAAATCTAAAAGTCATCCTTCCAAAGATAAGGATATAGTGTGATCACTGTATTGGTGACTTTTCATTCATGTAATATTAGTGTTAGTTGAGATTCTCAACTTTGTATTGCAAACCCTTATTATATGCAATTTTGAAACAAATTGTCTACCATTAACTATAAATGACAGTAGCTAACATGTAGAAGAATTCAAAAAGGTGGACAATTTCAACCTCTTTTGTAACAAATATTGGAAACGATTTGAATATTATCAAATGAGTATTTGAAATTCTATTTGAAATTAATGCCTTATACTCTTCTTTTTCCTGTTTTAGTCTTGTGATAGTCTGTTATCTCAAGAGAGTTTAACCAACACACTGACTCAGTTCGTACAAACCAAGGAACCGACCCTACAGAAGGTTGTCACCAAGATCATCATGTCTGCTACGGAAGAGAGAAACTTAGCGTAAGTTGAAATTTCTGAATTCATCCATTGAAAGAAGTCCACACACATTATATATATCTGATAAATATAATGGAACTGTTTCTGTGTATGGTATGGAATGTGTGATATTATATTTTTCCTTTTTTTAACTGTACTTTTTAATGCTGTCATATATTACATATCGGCTATTTGTTTATTCTGATATCTTCATCAAGGCCACCGCACTCCTTACAGTGTAACTACAACCAGATTTAGGAAGGAATTGTTTTGATGGTTAGTTGTGCATGATATCAGTTTTCCTAATTGTTGTCTGTAATAGTCAAGCTGTTCAATCAGAGAAGAAGACCAACTGGTGCTGATTATGAAGACTACATGCCTTATGACTTGCACAGTTGTAGTCATAGTTGTTTTCAATCTTTGCTCTTAAAACTCTTTGTCTCTATTGTTTCTGAAATATAAGCTTTTGTTATGTATACTATATTTGATGATTGTTACCCACAGACTGAAAGCAAAGGACCTCCAGCTAGATGAGATCCTAGTCTTGATGCGTGACAGCAGCGGAGACCGCGATGCTTGGAACATGGCCGATCAGGGTATTGCCATCTTCCAGGATCCCAGCTACCCTGACAACGTGATCAACAGGATGGAGCAGGCCACTACGTCATCAGAACACAGCGGTTCCAGCATGGACCTGCGTAAGGTAACAGCACTCAACTGGGCCAGTCCTGAGGAGAGAAAGGCAGCGTTGGGGTCTCCCACTCCTGCGTACGATGAGGAAGACATGGATGTGCGGAAGGTAACAGTGCCCTCGTGGGCCAATGAGGAGGAGAGGAAGATGGCTTTGGGTTCTGCGAGCTCGCTGCAGAAGGGCGGGGCCATGGGTGGGGTCGATGATATGCCCGGTTCTGCAGGATCACTGAGAGCTCGCCATAAGGAAAAGATGGGCTCTGTTTCATCACTAAAGAAATAAATGTCTGCACAAGTTCTGTCATTACATACAATGTAATTAAGCAAGCCACATATATAACTCTGAAAAACTCTCTTGCTGAGAACAAACTAGGGCATCGATTCAATTTTCCAAAAAACAAATCATTAATCTTATTTTGTCCATGTAGATGTGTTTGTTTTCGCCTGCACGAAGCACAATAGGTCATGCATTTCCTTCAGGTAAGGTATTGATTTCAATAACTAATATATCGTGGTCTTTGTATCTGCCTACCGAAGATCAAAATGCTGTGCCTTACTTTTCACCAACAGCAAGATTCAGAAATATGCACATATAGTGATTTAAATTTTCGTCCTTCTATTAAAATTCAATGAACAATTTGGAGAAATGTTTAACTAAAAAAAATGGAAAACATGCACTCCTTGTCACTGATTGAAACATGTGATATTCTAGGCAACTTTTTGTCCATGTATGTAGTGTATATATGAGATGACCATCAAATTAAAGTGTATAGCATTGTGTGTGTAATGTGTGCTGTTTATGTAACATAGTTTTGTCTCACTTTTATGTAGAAAGGTACAGAGTACCTTTATCAAAATGTGTGATTTAATTCATTCTTGAAAAAAAATATTCAAATTTGGAAGTCTTAGTCATTTTTTATTATAAAAATATATAAGGATTTATAATGCAGAAGAGAATTGAGAACATCCACAAAAACTCGGTATGTTTAATTCTGACAATCTTTCAAATTCAAAATCTATCAAATGCTTTCCTGTCTGTCGGAAATTAAACTGGATGAAATTACAATATTAATTGAAATATATTTATTTCATGTATTTACATGTGTAAATAAGTGTTTGTTTTGTGGTGTGTTTTGTAATGTAATACAATTCTGTACAGAGTTTTATGAAATCAAATGTGATGTCTGTAATGAAATAATAGAGCTGTAAATATTTTTAAATCTTTATATTTAACAATGGAACCATGTCTTTCAGGTGTGTATGCTGTAGATACCATGCTTGGTTATTCTTGAAGTCAATGAAAAAAAAGCAACTCTGTGTACCCATTAATTACACTTGACATAAACAGAATGTGATCAGATTTAGGAAGAAATTGTGATAGGGTAAGGGTTTGAAAGAGGCATTCAAATGTGTGAGGCTACTTGCATTTTGGCCTGCACTCGTTTTATCCAATAGAAAGTTGCGCCAACCTACCAGACATGGAGAAGTTTCCAACCATCGACCAAACAAAAATCTGATGTTATCACAACTTACATTATCTTTCTAAATCTGTTGGATTGTGTGCAATGCGTAGATTGCATGGGTGTTTTTTGTATGTAGAATGTAACATGAAAGGTTTCTTTAAGCTTTTTTTATACCTCTTTTGTGTGCCCTGATTGTTATATCACCATGTCGTTCTTCAAGCCTTGATTGCTCCATTCTCCGTCCAACTATATTTTGTATTGAGCTTTGTACTACATTTTGAAATTTTACTGGGAATAGAATAAATTAATAAAATCTCATTTCATTTAAATTTGATGTCGACTTCATGTGCATTCCTTTTTCCACATTCAGGGATAAACTATCTAGACATGTATATAGCAAAGTAGTTATTCATCAAATATTACATACAATTGATAATCCATCGTTTCACAATGATCTTGATTACAGAAGAGTCGAGCATGAGTTTTGTCAGACTATGGAACCTCATTAAGACAAACTCCTCAGGATCAAGGAATAACCTTGCTTATATTGAACCTTGTTTATACCAATGCTATAAAATCTATATAATAATACTCTAAGGTGTTGAGGGGGGTCCATTTTTAGCGCCCAAATCTCCCCTCCCGCCCGCCCCGATCGCCGCCGGGCGGTCTCGCGGACGGATGGCGTTTTAATCTACACTTTGGGCCACGTCCCAGTTCGATGCGCGGTCGCCGTCGACATCGTCAAAAGCGGTTTTGGGGTCCCGGGGAGGACGGGCGGACGAGGGCACAGCCGGCGTCGTCCGTACAAGGAGGCGACGAACCCGCGAGAGCGAGGCAGCGAGGCGTGCACCCGCCCTCTGTCCAATCAAAGAGATACACGAGCAAGACAGGCATCCAAGAAAAATACACAGCAGACGACAATCCACTCAAGTCATGCGTAATGCGACGGGTTGAGCCTATCACGTGTGAGGCATCTTCCTATATGCAGTCGCTCATCACACACACAGCCGAGTTAACTGCTACAATTTATTGGCACAAACCGTCCGATTTTTCGCGTAAAATGTTTACTTTGAAAATGGTAAGTACCCTATTTTCTATCTTTGTAGTTACTAAAAGGGAATTTTCGGCCACCTCTTCCCTCTCTGGAGGGAGGGTGTATGGGTTATCTTTTCGTGCTAGCAAATCTCGAGTTTCGTTTCATTCAGCCTGATGTTGGTGTTGGCGCTGGCACGAGTGTTTGCAAGGGGTGACCATTTAGGCGTACGTGTATGTAATTATGTGTCTGCATGTTTCTCTGAGGGGATACCTTTGTGTAAATGAACATGTTTTTGTTTATAATAATATGGGTTGTGCCATTTAAGCAGAAGATACAGAGTTATGTATCTTTAAGACCTTTCTCGTGTTCAGTTACGAGTAACTATAGGCCTGCGTGAAAGCTCACAAGAATGTACACGTCGACTGTGAAGAGTGAAATATGCAGCTGGCCGGCCTGTGATTCTGGGCATCCTCCACGTCTATGGCGCGCCATTTGCCCCATAATTCAGATAATTTTTATCGAGCAATAAACTATGGTTATCGACTGATAAACAGTCAATGCTAATGCGTATTGACCTTTGGCGCTGTATACTTGCTGAGAGGCAGCATTTAAACACAATGCACACTTTGCACACTAATGCACACAATCGGCAAATTTGACAGTAGACTCACGATTTGAAGTATTTTTTCTAACATCGATTAGTTGAAAAGATTGTATTTTACTGCTATTTAGGTGTCATCAATTGTCATTAAGTACCGATTTTGAGTGAAATCATTTGAGTTTTGTACAGTGGTGTTTGAAATGTTGAGAATCAATTGAGGCCGTCTAATCAGTTTTTAATACACAGCCAGGATAGTAATGCAGCTATGTGTGATTACTGTTGGTATCTAAAGCCTCTTTCACACCGGGCCATCGTAGAGTTGCGTAATGGTGCGTACCGACTACGCCAAGTATACGCTGGCCTACGTAAGTATACGCGGAGGGACGCAATAGGGAACGCGAGATGTACGCAAAAAATTAAACATGTTTAAATTTTTTCGCGTACTTTCGGCTTAGACACTTGACGCAGAAAGTATGCATTTTTACGCAACTCTTCGCAACTGTACGCCATGCCTACGCAACAGTACGCTACCCTACGCCACGGATGCCGCGGACAAACGCAAAATGGCTGCCACAGCAAAGAGCGCCCGTAACAGCTAGTAATATATTATTACTGTTATTAGCCAACAAAGAACTGGGATGGGCAAAATTACCTTGGGTTTATTTCAAGTTAACCAGTATTTTTTTTTAGACGTTGAAAATACCACCGTTCATACATCTGATGACAAACATTGCACAAATAAGGAAACCATCATAAAAGAAGGATTATTGTACATTGTAATAACTTTATTATTAGTTTCCAGCATCACCATTCAAAACGAATTTCCAATTTGTTTTATCTCACAAAGTACACATCAAAATACCCTCATGGGTATGTAGAAAAAAAAGCAAAGAAATGCTCAGAGGTTTGAAGATGCCCTACTCATAATTATACTAAATTATACTAAATTGAAATGATAGATACAAAAATGTGATCAAATTATTGTACATGTTACAAAATAAATTAGTCAAATGAATCATATGTACATGTAGTATCTGTGATTCTAACCAATAGTCATTTCTATTGACAATTGAACACAGATATTACATAATCTTGATATAGTATATCATACCGAGTCTTTTGATAGAAAGGCCAAGACAAAAGTCTTCAGTTCAATGGATAAATCAAACATTTACATGGTTTAAGGAAACAACACATTTTGTCAAGAGATAGAAAGCGATTTCTATTAGCCTGTCCTTACAGGTGTAATGATACACAAACCACAGCAATGAATGAATTTGTGCCATTGTGTGCTGACTAACTAAACCTGGATAGAGAGAAACAACCATTGATGAAATGCCTTGTGTTAAGGCATACACAAGAGAGGTCGTGCTAGGATTCAAACTTTATCTTTGATTTAATATCCAGGACAAAATCACTTTTCAAGATACACTGTACCCTGTCATTATGTCAGACATTTAAATCATATTTAAATAATTCCAAAGGCTACCACCTACATGGCTCAGCTAGGAGCTCACATACAAAGTTTAAGAGAGCCCAAATCATCACAATGCAAATTCCATTTCAATAATAAAGAATAACCACAAACACCGATTTTAAAGAAGTTAACTAAAATAAAACCCAGATTTGCTATACCGGCACTATTCTATAAATCTGAAATTTACAACATAGCCTTTCATCAACATTAAATTCATTATTCACACAATGCAATCTATTAGCAATGAGGACTATTCATTTTATTTTTTAAAGAAGAAAAAAAACAACAACATGATCATTTGTCCTCTTCTTTGTCGAAATGATTAATTTCATGTAAACAATGGAAAGTCTTAAAGAATTAGTAACAATCAATGCCCAACTGATATTAATCCATCACCTTTGTTAATTATTGAGGGTGCTTCTTTAAGATGGGGGTTGGGAGAGGGGGAATACCCATATCATCATTTCAACAAAAATTTTCAGTTATCTCATCATTCTGTACAATTCTTTATCTTGCAAATATTTGCTTGATTTCACAATCAAAATTGAGAAAATAGACTATCATTCAGGGATATATGCTGATTTGTTTATACCGTACTTGGTCAAAAGACGTTTATTCGCAAGGTTTCTTTATTTCTCTAGATTAATTGTCACACACACATAAGACAGGCACGTGATCCGACTCCTCATTCCTGTCTCTCTAATCACAGCACTAAAATCAACTAAAATAATCCACATCATATGATTTATTTACACCGCCTAGATCAAATAAAGATAATCGTACGTTCTGGTAATGATGGAAAATAATTTCTCATAAAACAAAACAGAACTAGCACTTTTAACCACGGATAATAATCTGCCTAACGGCTCTGGTAGAAATATATATCATAGCAGAGTAATTTAAGCAACACAAGATAAGAAAATCAAGTTGGTTTCTAATACAAGTGCAGCATGTGGTCTCATGTAAGTGCAACTACGAGATGTCCTCTGTAGTGAATGTAATTTCTAGGAAGTGTTAGTATTTTTCTGTCTAAACAATCCACCTATTGCATGATACCGTACATAATTCATACTTATATTTAGTCAGTTTGACTAAAAAATTCCTTTACCAGAAGTCGAGATTAGCTTTAATATTGTATTCAATAGAATACAGGATGGGACTATTTCAATTTCTACAAAAATCTTTCGGATGAAGATAGTTTCAGATATATACCGCAAAAGATGTCTTTACAAGAAAATGAAGGTCTTGTGGATCTACTTTTTCTTCAAAGTATTATTATTTCTAAAATAATAATGCTTTTGCTAGAAAGTTACACTTCGTAATCCCGCATTCAAATGCTTGCTTCAATCATAAGTATCAAATTCTTGAGCCAAAATGTAATTACTCTACAGAAAATCTAATACTTTAAATGATAGACAAGCAACACAATCATCTTTTTTTCATCTGAACACTTTTTATACAGGATATAACACAAAAAAGGCTGCGCATCGAAAATAATCTACATTTAACTTTCAAATGTATTAATTGATATCAGAAACTAATGACAGCATTATTGATTAAGACAAAATATATATATATATCTATATATTTTTCATATTCCACTTCTGCAAACTGCAGAACGTACTTGTAATACATTCAAGTTTCACTACAATGAAACATACCTCAATATATTAGACCACCAAATGATACCTGATAATAAAGTGTCAAAATGATAATTATGAAATACCTATCATCAGAGCCCATTCCCCTCCAAATTTGTACCGAAATGTCATCAAATACATCATAGATAACTAGATATATGAAAAACATGTTTAAAAAAAATTAATTTGTGTTATACATTATATCAATAATATGGTACATAGGTTAACCCAGAAATACGCAGTGATACATCTAGCATCAAATATCTTTTGTACACAATCTCAAATCAACTGTTTTTTTTTTGTTGTTTTTTTTGTCTGATAATGATTTTTGACAGGTCATTCTACAGAACGTAGTTTTCAAGAGTCCTTAAAATACATGACATCATACTCCCGACACTGAAATCCAGCTATAGCACGTCTTATCGTTAGTGAGGTAAGCAAACGCATGATACCCAAGTTGTTAAGACAACTAATACATTTGAATGGTTGAGTTTTCTTCATCATATTAACATTTCAAATAAATTTCCTGGATTCAAAT
The DNA here is from genome assembly GCA_037976565.1 of Mesocentrotus franciscanus. NCBI lineage: Eukaryota > Metazoa > Echinodermata > Echinoidea > Camarodonta > Strongylocentrotidae > Mesocentrotus > Mesocentrotus franciscanus. The sequence goes on from CP137666.1 coordinate 43,555,394, forward strand.
GCTCAAGTCTTGAATGATCATTGCAGGTAATATGTCATCAGTTTGAAAGCCTGGCTGGTAAACAGACATGTACGGTAAGTTTATGGCAAGACCGGACTCGACTGCATATTTTTCCCTATACAAACTCGCAGTATATCCTACCTCAGCGGGTGCCAAATGATCTTTGACCCTGAGTGACCTAAATACCAAGTGTTTTGGGTATTCCTTGCATTTCAAAAAAAATATTATATAAGTTAATTAATAACAAATGTATGAAAGAGAGAATAACTTAAGACTTGCCTACATGAATGAGCTGTGTCATAGCTGGATTACAATGTCAATAAAAAAAAGTAGGTAGAAACTCCATGGCTGGATATATCAAGTCGACTTCGCTCCGCGGTGCGGGTTTACAAAGTCGTCCATCATAGTGCTGTGCATTAACATTGCTGCAGCTCCAGAATTCACAGGAGTCTCAAGAAAAAAAGGCGAAGTAACCCCACCACTCATATCCTTCCATCATCGATCTAATCTACCTCCAAGAAATTAACACTTAACAGCAGTGTGCACAAGGTATTGCTCAAGATTTTTTTTTTTTTTAAATTTAAAGATTTGTTTCCATAGGTGTCTCTCAACAAATCATGATAACACAACCAGGAAGACAGGAAAATTACTAGGATGCTTTATTAACAAAATATCTAAACTTCATTGCTAAGGGATCAAGTAAATCTTTACATATCTGTAAAGTGCTTATTACAAGCATAGCACAAACAATATTCATGAGAATAGGATTTACTCACCCTAACAAACCAATGATTGAAGGACAGTTATGAAACTATCTACGATGAATTATTAAATACAAAATGATTAACAGTGCACACAGTTGTCAAGTTTTCTTGTAAAGGGGAATATCTCCTACATGCTATCTTTTGGAGGCAGACTAGTTCAGTGACAGAAGGGTGTTAGAGTAGTAGGGTTTAACCTCAGCAGCCCGATGGGGTTATATCTAGACCTGAGCGCTTGGTTACATGTATTGAGGTGAAGAGCTGTGGGGGAAATAAAGAGTACATGTATGTTATTCAGAATGTTCTACTTGTACAACACAATACCAAAGCAAAGATTTTTGCTGTATTCTTTTAGTAAGAAAAGTGTGTCTTTCTCCTGAAAATGCACATCAGGGGCCCGTTTCATAAAACTTGTTATCTATAACAACTGCTAATTTTCTATAACAAATTTGCTCTCAGCCAATCCGATGCCATGATTTCAGTAGCTTATAACAGTAGCTTGTAACTTGTTATTCATAACAAGTTTTATGAAACAGGGCCCTGATTCCTGGATGTTGCCTGTTGATATAACAATATTATTAACCCGGCTGTAGCTGAGCTGCCATAAATAAGGCGCTAAAGCATTCAAGCAATTTCTTCCTACCGGCTAACCATCAACTACACCTGGGTGGAGAATGGCAAATGGAGATCAATGTCTTGCCAAAGGACATTAATGCCGCGGCAGGACTAGAACCGCAAACCATGTGATCCACAGTCTGGTGACGTATCCACTAGACCGCGACACCTCATGTGACAGTGCATTAAATGGTTTCTACGAGTTGCGGTACACTAATTAATTACAGAACACATTTAGTGTTTGATGAGAACCCAACTCCCATTATGTATACAAATCATTGATTTCTACTATGCCCCGTTTTCATTTCTTTACCATTACCAATAAAGAAGTACAGTCAACCCTGCAAAGAAAGACCACAAAATGGAGATGAAAAAAAGTGGTTTTTATATACAGTTTTTGTTTGTTTTTTGTTTAAACTACATCTTTTAGTGAGAAAAACTGTCCCTCCAGACAAAGAACCTTCTATACAAGCAGTTGTTAAGTAGGTTCAACAGTGGTCATCAGTCTATACCAACATGCAGTTAAACCTGTGTATAAAAACCCCTCAAGGTAGACAAGAAAAATGGCCTGTAAGAGTGGGTGGTTTTAATGTACAGATTCCTTTAGTATATGTTCTAATGAGAAACACTGTTCAAGGGAAAAGAAAAAAATTGCAGTCTTTAGATACCGGTGGTGATTATCAAAGCAGATTCAACTGCGGTCATCGGTTTACTTACCTCACCGCATGTAGGGTGGATACCGATAGTTGCATCAAAGTGTTCCTTGGTCGCCCCTGCCTTCATCGCTACGGCAAAACCTTGGGTCATCTCACCGGCGTTTGGTCCAAGCACGTGGAATCCCACTACTTTCTCCTACAGAGAAAAATAAAAACATTTATTTCTTGTGTTTGAAGACTTTCCACCAGTTTTAAACATTAGCCGACACGAACACAAACAACAATGTATTTACCATCATGAGAGGAAAAACAAGACATCGGATGGGTAAAATGCCAATATTTAACCCAAACAGCAACAAACAAACAACAATAACAAAAAAAAACAATTAACCTTTCAACAATTCTAGGCATTTACTAGTTTAGCATTCAAATTAATTAGAGAAATATTATTTCTAATGAGATAATGTGGATACGTCCAATATTCGAGTACCAGGTTGTTATAAAGTAAACATAGTCTTCTCATTTATCACTGATAACAGGTCAAATATTCAGGGTACAGACTAAGAGGAGAAATGTACATGTTTTACAATCACCTTTAATCATAGCAAATCATCTGTTAAAAGATTAATGAAATGGTAAACTAAAACCTTGAAATCATAGATTACTTTGCCATAGATGGTCTTTCCTTACATTATGGAGGCATCAGCAAAAAATTTCATATAGATCCCTCCAGCCATTGTAACATTTCTAAGGAAAACTCATCAGTGTTTCTAATCAGATATATCAAAAACGGATTCACAACTTGCAAGGTTTCTAAAAAAAAAGTGTTTTTAAAGTTTTACTTCTAATGAAGGAAACCACGGATATACTATATTTTTGTCACACCTAATAGGAAACCCAACAAAAACATCTTTGCTTTGTCTAAATACTTAGTTGCTGCAAATTGTGCCAAAGTACATGATATACATTCCTCTACGGGCAACAAACAAGACACAAAGTACCAAATTATTGTAAATGATCATTTCGTTGTCTTCTTTTTTACTACAAAGTCCATGAAAAACCCAATTTTCTTTTCCATTGATTTGCTTTCGCTATTTCAATTAATTTTTTCCTTCCTCTCTCCATTTTCAAAATGTTTTGTTTATTGTGACTTACATTGGCCGTCTTGTCACAGATGAGCTTAGCATAACAAGCATTGACTTCCCTGTGTGATACAGTAAATTCTAAAGGCTGGAAGTAGGTGTGGTAGACCTGAAAACAGAACAAACAAATTAGGGTTTTATTGTTACATTTATAGATGAAAGAGGGCGAAAATTAATATCAAATTGTTACGGCAGAAAAGATAACCAAGAAAATCATATACTGAGATATCTACAAAAAGCAGTAGATGATCACAATAGGTTTCTTTTCTTAGAGACTGCAAGATTCCTGACAATAATGAATATGAACAGTACAGTACAATTCAATCAATGCAATATGGAAATATTATAAATTATTAACCGTATCAGACATCTGAGCAGGGCAATTTTTTAAATTGTATTGCCCTCTAAGTTTAATTGATAAGCCAACAAAACTACGCGAAAAACATATATTGACCGCTCAGAAAAGTCAATGGGATTTTGTGTGTAATTTGCCGGTCAATATTATTACACAGTAAACCAATGAACAAATATTATTGCCCATTCTGGAAAGTCGATGGCAAAATGCGTGTTAAACTAGTGGCCAATAATGTAAAGCCAACATTCGGGTTTTTGTAATTTTCTTTGCGCATCTATTACGCATACGAGAACCTGCGCACTTTGCGCGCACTCTATTGTGACATAATAATCACACCCAAGGCACACTGTTTGCAGCGTATCGAAAATTTTGTCAAGCACTAGATGAACACTGCAGGTTTGACAATGTTTTTGCAATTTTTCATGCTAGGAAATCCTGTGCAGTGTAGGCTACTGTATTTTACATAATTTAAGAGTATAAAATAGTAAGAGTTTCTTGTTTGCTCTAGATGTCTGATGTGGTTAATAATAGTAATATTGACTGCCTAATTCAGGGCAATACGACTTGTCATATATCACCTTCACGTTCGGTTCGGGCGATATATGTCGTATTGCCCTGAAGGCAGTCAATATTACTTAATTATGCCAATATGCTGCCAACTCAAGGAGTGCAAATCTGTTGTGATTTACCTTCTAAAATATTAACCACTTTCTTACTGAATGCCTGCCTCACTTAAAATTCACAGAAATCATTAAAAAGATCTTGCAGTAGATTACACACATCCTGAGAATGACCCTAAAAAGATACTGAAATAGTTCTTACTTCGAGGTTCTCTTCTCCATACTTTGCCACAGCATCCTCCTCAGGGAGACCGCAGCTTCCGTATTCAAGAGGAGTGAAGACTGTGGTAGGAACATTCACATAGTCACACTGCATTGGGAACAGAGAGAGAGAGAGAGAGAGAGATGGCACACTGAAAGGTAAACTATATAGTGCGTACCCTAAAAAAGTATACCCAACTTTAGAAGATTCCCATTTAAAAGTTATTACCTTTGTGACAATTAATTATATTTCATTTTTAAGAGTAACTAATACTCTGTCTCACCATACCTTATTTATAACACTGCTACCATGGATGACTGAGCAGCAGTATTGTCAAATCCTCTTGTACCATGTTTGGTATAAAATTTGATATTATACAAATGAAACATGTGAATGTGGTCATCATAAGATCTATCTGCACTTGAGTTGAGGCTATATGTATCTATCGTATGAAGCTGTCAGACCAAGCACGATATGTGCATAAATAGACTCAACAAGAGTGGATAGATCCTGTATTGAACGAATGAAAACATGCATCATTTGTTTCATACAAGATTCTTGTTATTTGATGTGAAAAGAATTCATTTGAAAATTGTTTTGTGTCGTTATTACTAAATCAGTAAATCCTAAGTTTACAGGGCTTACTGTAGCGCACACTTACCTTAAATCGTGTTACCCGCAGTGGTATGCACACAGTATAAGCGCTATAATCTCCACGCACACTGCTGAGTATCGGGTTCTTAAAAATTGTTGGATAGTTCTGGAAATTATTGCATGCTTATTCATGGAAAAACATGGGATAGTCTCAGTAAATGAATCATGTGTGACTGCGTTTGACCAATCATTTGATTAGGATCTTGGAGAGAGTTTTATATAAAGGAAGATGTGATTACATCAAACCACAGAATGTTGGTGATTGTGGGTGTGGGTGTCCTGATTAGATTAAGCACAACAAATCATGATGTAGGCGTTTGACTGAGATTTTGCTTGACTGATTTTGAGAGGGCGGACGAGAGGGCGGACGAGAGGGAGGAGAGGGAGGGAGGGGAAGAAAAAAAAAAGGGATTAGTACTCACTTGAAGAGTACTTGTGGAATAGAGTCTCCTGGCTAGAAGCTTCCCTGCTTCAATGGCTACTGGTGTGAGCTCATGGCCACCCTCTAGGATATCTCCTACAGCATAGATGTGTGGCACATTGGTCTGTTCATTTGTACATGGGATCTTCCCATTCCTGAAAGGTAAATGCAAGCAGTTACAGCTAAAATCGTCTTGTGAAGGAGGGAAACGATCAAAGGAAACGCCAAATTGGCAATGCATTGTAGTGATGTCACACTAATCCTCTGACTGCCCAAGGACAACTGAACCCCTTTCCTACTATCGACACATCTGAAAAAGTGGCAGACAAATAAGAACTATTATCATCATTATCATTAATAAGTATTGGCGTCACCTGCGCCTGGGAGACGAAAAGTGAACCGAATCACAGTAAACCTCGGGTCTTTCCTCCCTCCCGGTATAACTGAATGGGGGTGTGCAGGTGGACCACTAACACCAAGGTTTCCCCCTACTCTTATACAAATAGTGCAGAGGATTCTTAACGTGCAAAGGTGGTGACTCTCCCCTACATGGGGCTTTTAATGTCCTATCTGAGGGACAGAGTGTCTTCCACTGTAACCTGTCACTCCACTGTAGTTCTCATGAGGAGGGCTTTGGGTCATTTCAAAGAGCATACATTTTGCCTCTCGTAACAAAATGGAAAGGAGAGGAGAGTTACTTACTTGGGACTGGTGAGGACTCCAACTTTGTCAAGTCCGAGCTCTGTGGTACAGGCATCTCTTCCTACTGCCATCAGGACCTACAATCGAAAAGGAAACAAATCACGATGAATTGTTTCACTTATCAGCACTGTAGACACAAAAACATGCATGCGGTTATTAGAACTTGAAGGTTGTGATAGCAGAAAGTCATTCTACTCTGTACCATTAGCACATATCATCTGCTTGAGAGCTAGGAGGATGTTAACTCACTTTTGCATAGAGTTAATGTCTTCTGGCTCTCACTAACTAGACAAATATAATGTTTACAAGAGTAGCATTTAGTATAGTAGCAGCTTCATAGACTTACCGTGTTGCATTCGATAGAAGACTCCTCTCCACCTTCAGTCTTCTTGAAGTAAACCTTGAGGGTCGGGGGCGTGCCCTCTTTCACCATCTCAATCTAAAGAACAATATAAAAACCCAAACATTTGAGTACCTTCATGGGTTACATAAACAAGGACTTACCATTCTTATTGTAAAAGAAGACGATATGAATTTCATTCATCTTTCACGTCTCAGCTCTTTACTTTGAATGTAATGGATTAATTTGGCTTCCCTGTAAATCTAGGAGATAGTGAAAACATAGCTATTTCAAACTTTAAGACAAGAATAATGCTAACAAATGTACGTAAAAATATGAAAAAATCCCTCTTTCTAGTGTGATTCTAGTCCCCTAGCAAGTTTGCAACCCATACAAGGTCATCTTAACATGTTTCCTGTGATAAAATACACTGGCCCTACTAATAATTTTCCAACTAAGTAACCAATGACGTCTGATATGATCTGGAAGAGCTCCTGACAGACTAACCTTTGTAGGTACCGCTTTCCTGATGAAGTTGACGCTGTGTTTCTCCATGTAGCTGCCGATCTTCTCCGCAATGTCCTGATCAAAGCCACGCAGGAGGATAGATCGTACCATGACGGTGACGTCGTTACCCATACCTGCTAGGAAGCCGGCACACTCCAACGAGACGTAGGAAGCTCCTATACATACCGTCTTACCCGGGTTGTAGGGCAACATGAAGAGGTCATCGCTATGCCACCATGCAAAGATACAGAAACGAAAGAGAATAGACATAAGAAACCAACTGATGCATAGGTTACTCATGGTGATGCTACCAGTTGACCTTGCTATGCCAGCAACACATGTCATGTTAACTCAATTACAAGCACCATGAATGCGATAATCAGAATTCTAAACGGAAATTGTATAACCCCCCACCTTTCCTTACATAGTATCACATTTATCAATAAATGAAACATCACAGTACTATCACAGCACTTCCTTAATGGCCTCAAGTGAGGTAATCTGCTATTTGGGCAAGATTTTGACAAGAACCTATTTGACCACAGCAATTAGCGAGAAAATGATGCACATATTAATCAGATTTGTCAAAACAAAATACATGATTCACTGCAATTTGGAATGATAAATCACATTCTACGAGATGCAAAGAGTGTCTTTTTGTCATCTTTGGCATGGAAATCGTCAGTAGCAGGGCCCAACAATAATCCTACAATAATCGTTACATAGTAAAAAGGCTGACGAGAACATGTACGGCTGCAATTTGGAATGATAAATCACATTCTAAGAGATGCAGAGAGTGACTTTAAGTCATCTTTGGCATGAACATTGTCAGTAGCAGGGCCCAACAATAATCCTACAATAATCGTTACAAAGTAAAAAGGCTAAGGAGAACATGTACAGTTGTTTACCTTGTGATGGTGTGCTCTTTGCAGCCTGGAATGTCAGGATAGCGAGGTCTCATCCCAGTTGCTATCAAGAACCTTTCTGACGTGTGAGTCTGCTCCTTACCTCTCCTGTTTACCGTCTACAAATCAACAAACAAACAATACTCTGTTCACTACTTGTATAAAAACCGGTCTAAGTAATCCATCTTCCTTTTTGGTTCATGAGAGCTCCTTTAGAATTTAAAAATGGAAAAGTGAGCTTTCCTCTAAGCTATTTTATATGCTCTTCTTCTTTTTTCCCCGTAAAATATTGCTAGAGCTCTTTTTGGCCTTTCCAGAGCTAAATATCTTACCATTCCCACATATTTTCTTTGGTTGTACACTGAAACCTGTCTATAAAGACCACCCAAGGGAGACAAATAAAGTGGTCTTTATAGGCAGGTGGTCTTTGTAGACAGGTGCCTATAGTACATGTTTCAATGAGAAACCATTTTCAAGGGAAACAAAAAATATGGTCTTTGTAGACACGTTTGAAGCAGGTTTGACTGAATAACATGAGACAAATAAATGAAAGAATGCTACTAGGAATGTGTCACTAGATTAGACAGCACTTCATTAAGGGAAGGCAAATTTATTCTGCTTGGCGTTCTTCCGCGGTTGGAACGCCTACTTATCTTTTAATCCGCGTTCCCGGACGCGTATGGTACGCTGGCAGTCCCATGGGGTTCCTTGCACGCGCCTATTATTTGCATGGTTTTATAGAAGCCCACCCGTTCGCTAGACCCGCTGTCAATCAACCTCAATGCTAATCTGGCGTTCCCTGACAATAGCTGACCCGTCTAGAACGCGTTAATCTGGCGTTCCTTGACAATAGCAGCTCCGTTATAAGATAATAGATTTTCATGGATAGAATTTTCAGTCTTGAAAGCAGAGCTGCCAATCCTCCCGATAACAAACCTAAACCAGGAAGCTGTTGCATTATAATGCACGCAACATGTGGAGCTCGAGCTGAGAGCTAGAGACCCAAATGGCGGTCACGTGATCTGAGCCCGACTAGATGGTTTTAGTGTAGTAAAATTAAAAAGCTTGCGATATCGTCTCTCCGTGGAAAACAGCTTATTTTTCTAGCTGCGGCGTGCGATGCACATAAAGTCCATCAGCAGGTCCGGCGTTTGTTTTTCATTTGGATTTTTGAAGATACCATCACACTCTCCGTGGAAAACAGCTTATTTTTGGTAGAGGATAGTTCCTGGGTCACAGTATTACCTTCCAATTTGACGTCATAGAAATGAATATGTATAAGCAAGCGCAGGCCGTGAACGTAGTCTTTGTTCAAGTTGCTTCTGCTGCCGGGTCAGTAACAAACATTCGTAGTCGGCGGGAGCTAGGGGTTGCCCTATTTCTGTGGGGCTGCCCTATTTCCGTCATTGTTTATTGTCTTTACTATTCAGGTTCTAAAAGGATCCAGTTGATTTTCATATGCTTTCGTGTGACATGCCATAATGAAAACGTATTCATATTTAGACCATAAATATGTGTTGGTTTAATTCTGGGGAGAGGGGCGGGGGTAGGGGTGGCTGACATAACAAGAAATAAAATCAATAGAAATCAGTACATAATCAGGCTTCAATTGATTAAAGCCATGGTTGACCATATGTGCCTGAAAAAGATCGTTCGAAAGATCGTTCGAAACCAATTCGATGCGCTGTACTGCCATTTGGTAATTAGGCATTAATCCTCATGACCAAGACCCTCGGAGAGGACTTAAAGCCATCGGTCCCCTGGTTGCTAACTCACAAGCATACGAATGCCTTATAAGCACTCGGGTAAAACAAACCAACAAACCAACAAACAACCTTTTTTTTCTCTCTGTCTCTTCCTCCATCAGGGGCGGCGGAGCGTCTAGCTTTCAAAGTGTGTGTGTGTGGGGGGGGGGCGAGGCACACACACAAAAAAGGGAAATCTCAAAGCGAATATATACAAGTTTAGACATTGGTAGGCCCTTATACCCCCATAGTGATTAGATAATCAGGAATAATTTCATTGTTTGTTTCTCTCTTTACATGGTCCAATATACTGCTTAAGCATCATATTTGCAGTTGGATGTACGTGATGGTCTGAATAATTATTTGCGAGCGAGCGAGCGAAGCGAAATTTTTAGATTTGTGAGGCCGCGAAAAATGACATCTTATAAAGAAGAAAAAACAATCCTTACCACGAAAGACTGAAAAGATTTTTAATAAGAAATACAAAATATATTAACTTAAAATGCAACCGTATATAGCGAGCGAGCTTTAGGTGAAATTTAAGAAAAAGTTTCTCTTAGTCGGCTTTAAGTTAGGAGCCCATTTTATGGTGAAGGGAAAAGGGGACACATATCCAAAGTTAAAAGGACACTTATTAGAAAAGAAAAGGAGCACGTGTCTTAGTTTAAAAAAACAGAATTATCGGAGGTGAAAATGGGGCACTACTCGCACCTGATAAGGGACACTCACCAGAGATGAAAAAAGGCACTTATGAGAACGGAAAAGGGGCACTTATTATAAAGGAAAGGGGGTAATTATCAGAAGGAAAATAGAACTAATTAGAAATGATAGGGGCGCGTGTCAAAATAAAAGGGGCACTTATCATAGATAAAAAGGGGGTTCCTCTCAAATGGTTATAAGGGCACTCACTGGAGATGAAAAGAGGCACTTAAAACCGTCAAAATAAACGGAACACCTTTCCGATTTGAATACAAGCAAATATAAGTGGTGAAGGGACACTAGGCGTTGTGGCGTGCGCCTGTAATCCAGCTAACAGTGGAAGTTACAAACTGATTCAGCCGAGGACGCAGGTTCGAAACTGAATCGCGTCGTTCGGATGGTGACGTTAAAGGTCGGTCCCCAGACGTAAATAATCATATCTTATTGATACACGTCTGTAAAAACCAAATACACACACTTAACAGAGGTGGTAATAGGCATTTCTTGTACCTGAAAAGGTAAATTCACCTGAGATGAATAGGGGCACTTGTGAGAATGGAAAGGGGCACAAATAAGATTTAATAGAGGCATTTATCAGACGTGTGAGAAGGGGCATTTAAGAGAAAGGGATGTGGCTCTTATAAACAATGAAAAGGGGCATTTATCAGAAGGAAAAAGGGCACTTATTAGAAAGACAAGGGGCACGTGTCAAAATAAAAGAGGGCACTTATGAAAGGTGAGAAGGGGCACTCATCAAAGATGAAAAGGTTCACTTATCAGAAGGGAAAGGGCACTGCGCCCCATGCCCCCTTCTTTCTCTTTCTCTGTGTGTTTGTCTCTCTCTCTGTATGTCTGTCTCTCTCTCTACCCCTCTCTTCCTTCTCTCACACCCTCTCTCCGTTCCTCTCACACCCTCTCTCCGTTCCTCTCCCCCTTCTCTATCTCCCTCCTTCAGCTCCCTAAAATATCGCTGAACTTCATACAATCACGTTTCAAAGATAGGTCTTTATTGTATAAATATACTGCAGATGCATTATGTTAAGACAATGCAGTAACATTAAGACAATTTTCTAAGATCCTTTTTGTTTTCATTGCAGAAAGTCATGACATAAAACGCAAAATCAAATATTTAAAACAATTTTTACATAATAATAATAATAATAATAGCTTGTTCTTATATATATCGCTTTTCAGGACCGAAGGCCCTCTCAAAGCGCTTTACCGATATATATATTATTACCCCGGTCATCGGATTCAGGCTTACCCGCACACAATGTATGCACATTCTCCACTCCCTGGGGAGCATTCCAGCCAGGCATCATTTTTACAAGCGCACACTTGCTAATCTAAGCACATTAGCTTTCGCATCCTACCGGGTACCCATTTAACACCTGGGTGGAGAGTGGTAAATGTAGATCAATGTCTTGCCGCGGTGGGACTTGAACCGCGGACCTGGTGATCCACAGTCCGATGACATATCGACTGGTCCACGACACCTCTACAAACATTAATATATACCATTACCCAATGAAACTGTGGCCTCAATCTCACTGTGAATTTTTGGTTATCGGAACTTCACAACAGATTTAAAAAATAAGCATTGACGGTGTAAGAGTTGGATCCTCCAATGTGAAACCTCTGTTACAGCAAGGAATTTAGGAGTATACTTTGATACTAATTTGAACATTGAAACACATGTTAGAAATATATGCAAATCAACATAATTGTATTATCTTTTATACATCTCCGGCGGGAATCAAGGGCGAAGCCCCCAAAAGGCATAGGGGGTATGGGCATTTAATTACGGTCAGAAGAGCATAGTTTGATACCTTATTCATGACACTGGCAGGACACTAATTGGCGTGGGGTCGGAGCCCCTGAAGCTCAGGGGTTTTAGGTATTTAATTACGGTCAGATGAGCATATTTTGAGCCGCCCCCTCTTTTTTGAAAAAGTATGTTGAAGAAAAATAGAAAGAAACCAACCAAGGGCAAGGCCCCGGCAAAAAACTTTCCTGCAAAATGCGACACCACATTAAAGCGCGAAAAAATAGCAAATGCGAGAAATAAAAACACGGAGGCATCGTCAAGCATGTCGGCAAAGCTTCCAAGTTCGGGAGTTTGCGGATTCATAAAATCAGTCCTTAAAAGCCTAATTCGTTCAGAAAATTACACACTTCTATCGTCAGAATCTGGGTAAAACACTCCATTCAGTTGTACAGGTGCATAAAAAACGAACTGTCAGCCAACAATCTTCTTTTTCAATCTGCGCATAATTATATGCAAATTATACCGAGCAAAATCAGTCTCATGCACATCGTGTTAGTGTCACAGATGAGTCGTTACTGTTACACTATATGGACACTTGGACAGATTGGATAGATGTGTAAATCATTAAAATTATACTCAGTGTACGATGCGAAAACGATTCATCTCCATCTTCCGGAAATAATAATAATATTCCACTTTTGTATGGCGCTTAATACATCTACGATGTCTATAAGCCCTATACAGATATACTAACCTGGGAATTTTTGTTGTGTCCTGCCGGACGCAATTACTCACCGCTTTTGCATAATTTGTGCGTGAGATTTGTTTTTTCTTCTATTAAGTGCCCCTTTAAAAAAATCTCCGATGAGTGCCCTTGTTCATATTTGAGAGGTGCCCCCTTTAACTCTGTAATAAGTGCTCCCTTTCATCTCTGATAGTTGCCCCTTTTATTTTGACACGTGCCCATTGATGTAATCAAATTGATTAATGTACTATTACCAGTCTTTTTTGTTGTAAAAGATTATATCATGTTTTGTGTGGTTTTGAATAAAATGAACTTGAACTTATCCTTTCTAATTAGTACCATTTTCATTCTGATAATTGCACTTTTCCGTTATCATAAGTGCCCCTTATTAAGTGTGAGGAGTGCCCCCATTTTCACCTCGGTTAATTCCCCTTTTTACTTTGACATGTGCTCTTTTTCTTTTCTAGTAAGTGTCCTTTTCCCTTTGGATATGTGCCCCCTTTTCCTTTCCCCATAAAAAGTGCTCCTAATTTAAAGCGATTAAGAGCAATTTTTTTCTCTATTTCACCCAAATCTGGCTCGCTCCGCTCGCTCGTATTTAAAATTGATATAATTATGTTTCTTATTAAAGATCTTTTCAGTCTTTCATGATTAGATTGTGCTTAAAACTCCATCAGGATTGTTTTTTCCTCTTTATAAGATGTAATTTTTGCACTGCGACCTCACAAATCTCTGATAGTTCGCTCGCAAATAAATATTCTAACCATCACAACCAACTGCTAAGTACATGTATGATGCTTAAACAGTATCTTGGACCATGTAAAGAGAGAAACAAACATTGAAATCATCCCTGATAATGTACTCACAATGTAGGGGTAAATACCAATGTCTAAAAAGTTGTATATTTTCGCTTTGAGGTTTCCCTTTATAGGTGCCCCTTTTCCCGGAAAGCGCCCTTTATTGTTGGTGCTCCCCACTATGAATGACGCTCCGCCGTCCCCTGGCCTGCTAAAACCTCTGAATTTCCAGGGGGCTCTGCCCCCTGGACCCCACGCCAATTTACACTCCACTCGCTTCGCTCTACCTGATCGTAAATACTTTAGCCCCCCACTTTGAAAAACGTTCCCTGGGCCTGATGTAAGGTGTTTAAAGCTGAAGCCCGACGCAAGTGATAGCTGTCTGCCCATCCCAACTGCTGTCCTAATCTTGTAATGACTGGTTTTGACAATCAAGTGATACCTGAGATACTAGGAAACTATACACCAAATCGCACGAATTGAGTTTGAAAATTCGATTTTCTTCAGCTTCTCAGGGGCATATCCCCCCTGTCCGTGCAAGCGCGGAACGCCGCTAAATATTTTCTTACGAATAGGGCCCCCCCCCCTCGCCACCTACTGGATCCGCCTCTGTATGTACCCTCCCAGTGCGTGATTTCTCCTATATCTAGTGATATATCATTTTACTGTTACATTTTTTTCTCACTTTACTACATTTATTTTTATTGAGTGAATAGATGCATATTCTGAATATTCATTATTTTTAATTGTGCATGTGGAAATGAAACAAATGCAAATCAATACAATTCAATTCATTGTCAAATACACTTTTTTACATCGCCAAATATGCAGAATTGGGAACATAATATGTCAATAGCTTCTTCAAAGAGGAATAATAGAAGTACGTTAATAGAAACATTGTCATTTATAATACTAGTTATAAGTTAACCACTGATTTTGTCAAAATTAAATATATTTAATTTTTTTTTTAATGATAATTTTTACATCTCCAAATATGCAGAATTTGGAACATAATATGTCAATAGCTTCTTCAAAGAGGAATAATAGAAGTACGTTAATAGAAACATTGTCATTACCAGTAATAAGTTAACCACTGATTTTGTCAAAATTCAATACATATAACTTTTTTTTTAATGATAATTTAATTTTTTACTTTTAAATCAAAATAGACCAAAGATATAAAGTAGCCCGATCGCAAATATTAATATCGACAATATCCCTACTGTGTTATTGGGACAACCCCTAGACCTAGTCCCCCTTCACCCCCTTCCACACCCCAACACCCCCCTGGCTCGTCCAAATCGCTCCCCTTACGAGGTATGCCAGGTACGCCACTGGGGGCAACTGCCCTCACAAGCCCCGATCTACACCTTGTTGGCGGGAAAAATCGCAACTGATCTCCCCTACCTTTCTTGTTTCTCTTTTTTTTTCTTTCCCTTTCTCCCCTCTTTCCCTTTTCATTCCCTTCCTTCTCTCTCTCTCTTTTATGTTTGCTGGGGAGGAGGGGAGGCAAGGCCTTCGGCTCCCCGATCCACACGTTGTTGGCGGGATTAATCGCAACTGATCTCCCTTCTTTTCACCCTTTTCTTTTCTTCTTCTTCTTCTTTTTTTTTTGTTCCGTTTTAGCTCTCCTCTTTCCTTTCCCTTCCTTCTCTCTTTTTTTTGGCGGGCGGGAGGCAAGGGGCGGCAAGGCCCTTTCAGCCCCCCCCCCCGATCTCCTTCTTCTCCCCCTTTTTTCTTCTTATACCTCTTCTTTCTTTCCCTTCTTTTCCTTCTCTCTTTCTCTCTTTTTTGTTTCTTTTTCTCCCTCTCTCCCTGTCTCTCACACACCTCTCCATTTACTTTCTTCCATTTTTGTTCCTTTTCCTTTCTCTGTCTCTTCCGGCTTTTCCTCTTTCATAATTCTCCTTACTTTCTCTTTTCGACAGGAAATTGGCGATTTAATTGTGATGCGTGCGTGTGTGTGTGTGTGGGGGGGTATAATACCTCGCCCTTTTCTTTCTTTCATTTTTGTCTTTCATTTTCCTTTCCCTTCGTCTTTAATTCTTCCTCTTTGTTCTCCTTACTTTCTCTTTCCGACAGAAAGTATGCGTGTGTGTGTGTATGCATGGGATGTAACCCCCTCCCCTCTCCGGCCCCCTATTTTTGTCTTTCATGAGTCCTTTCCCTTTGTCTTTAATTCTTCCTCTTTGTTCTCCTTACTTTCTCTTTCCGACAGAAAGTAAGCGTGTGTGTGTGTGTGTATGCATGGGATGTAACCCCCTCCCCTCTCCCCCTCTACCCCCGCACGCTTGAATCCGGCTTCTAGTTAGGCCGGTCGGGCGTCCCTACACTCCTCTGTACTGACCTGCTAATATTTCAACTTGAACCAAGACTACCTTTGTTTCTTTCGCGTGCTTATACATATTCATTTCTATGACGTCAAATTGGAAGGTAATACTGTGACCCAGGAACTATCCTCTACCCTTATTTTTCTAGCTGCGGCGTGCGATGCACATAAAGTCCATCAGCAGGTCCGGCGTTTGTTTTTCATTTGGATTTTTGAAGATACCATCACACTCGAAGGGCTTGCGATAAGCAAAAAAACTCGTAACAAAATCGCTGATTTCTAGATTTATAGCGCTTTTTTGGCGAAGCTGTTTCTTAAAACTGGGCTAACCCCCCACGTGCTTTGGAAATATGGCTCGATTCCGCATTTTTTACAGCAAAATTTGGCTTTTGGGATGGATTTTTGGAAGTGACATCGGGACTGTCTAGTACTACTAGTGAGTGACACTGTGTGTAGTGCACTGATATGTCATTTGAGTGTGTTATGTATAACGATTCATACATGTACTTTGAGTGGTGTACATCCCCTGTATTGTGTGCAATGTAGGTGCGTGCGCTGCAGGAATTGCCAACACAGCACAACTGTGCATACGCCGTTCTCACAGCCAGCCGCTAGACACGTTCGCACAGCCATACTGAACGCACAAAACGTATAAATACGTTAAAAACGTTGGCTGAGTCTTGGTATTTAATACTATTATGTAAATTTACAGCAGAAAAATATGTGTTTTTACAAAATTAATATAGGAATCAAAATAAGAATTTACATTGCATAATTATGCATGTACCTTACAAGTGAAAATGTGGATGTAATTTTGCGTTCCTGTTGTTTTTACTTAATATCCCTTTGTCGATTTATTTTTTATTACATGCATATTTGTATTTATTTTGTCCCCTTTTCTATTTAATAGTATTACCTTCCATCTTTCCGTCTCTCGATATTTGACCTATTAATCATCATCATAAATATATATATATATATATTATTTTTTTTTTGTTTGGGGGGTAGACCTAAGATTTCTGTCTCTTTCGTTCGTTAGCTCTGATTTGGTAGGGTCGGCTCCTCTCTTTAGAGACAGAAGCCGACCATAGCGACTGCATTGCAAACTACTGCTCGCGTCCGAGCATCAAACTTATGCCCAAAATACTACATTTTACCCGATGCATATCCGATGCATTTATTATTGTAAATTAGGCCTAGGCTAAACTGCATCGGTTCCACTTACCAGATTGACTGTATGATGCGTTTAAGGGTCTTTTTTCCGGATTTTCATCACTGAAACTGAGCTCCGTGTTGAAATTCTTGCAGCCGTATTTTAAACTGTTACTGCGCATGAAGGAAGATGACGTCATCCATTGACAGTAACAGTTTAAAATGCTGCAAGAATTCTGTCTCTAAAGAGAGGAGCCGACCCTACCCAAATCAGAGGCTAAGTACGAACGAAAGAGACAGAAATTTTCGGTCTAGGGGGAGGAGCAGAGGTACAAATATAGTAGCCCACATTTGCACACCCTCCCCATTTTTGTCGAACTTAATATATGGGTAGAAGGCATTAGGCATTAACTCCTGTTTAAATTTGAGAACAAACGGACCAGTCTTTTGTATATGAGAAGTAAAAAGATTTCTTATTTCTTATTTCCAATCTAAATGGTCCGTCCGAAAGTGTCGATTATAGAAAGAAGGAGGGAGAGAGAGAGAGACATAATTATATTGACCTTTCATTTTGTTTGTTTTGAAATAAATCAAAGTTTATTTGTAAACACTAGCATTGGCGGATCCAGGGGGGGGGAGGGGTTAAATGATGGACAGTTGTTCCCACGGTATCGGAAGATTTCAAAGAAAATAACTAGCGTAAAGTACAAGCGGCCGAGTGTCGGTATCATTTACAAGAGTGTCAATTGCAACGTTTGCACGATGTGCGCGCTGGGGAACAGAGATTCATAAATTAAATGATTGTGGATTTGTAAAAAAAAAACATTAAATTGACATGAAAACAGGTTTAAACAAAATGCCCCCGTGGCAAAAAGAAAAGGATTTTTTTTTTGGGGGCGCAAGGAGGATGGATGTTGAGTTTCAAAAAAGTAGTGCTGAACCCCGTTGAACCTTTAAAAAAATTAGTGCTCATATCATCCCCCCACCCCGCTCCCACTGAGCGAAATATCGGCCGGCGTGATTTTCAAATTTCAGGGGCAAAACAGAAGAAAAAAATCAGTGCTCACCACCCCGCTTATTCGCCGGCCGGCTGATTTGGCGCTAAATAATTTCTCACGAATTGCCCCCTCCCTTTGTTACCGGCTGGATCCGCCCCTAGTATTAGGCATGAACATACTCCTGCTTAAATTTGAGAACAAACGGACCAGTCTTTTGTATATGAGAAGTTAAAGTATTTCTTATTTCTTATTTCCAATCTAAATGGTCCGCTTGCTCTAATAATTGAGCAATCTTGTTCTCATTCCACTTGATGGCATTGCTCTTTATCATTGTCCAGTCACAACAACGACATACAAATAATGACAGACTTATTATGACATTCCCGCCACAAGTATGTCCTGAGTCGGCGCTCTCAGAACAAAGGCGTAACAATCGTAAATAAATCGGTGTTTTGGGACTTTGGTGTTGATTGATATGACGCCTCATTTGAATTATGAATAAGCACATACATTACCTTTAATATACTAAGGAGTTGTGAGTTTTAAACTCACAACTCCCTGCCTACATTATATACAGAAGAAAGTGTTGATTATAGAAAGAAAGAGATATAGTGGTAGAGAGAGAGATTAAAAAGGAGACAGTGGATTAGAGAGAGAGAGATACATTAGTACCCCTCACCTTTTGGTAAATCCAGGATACGCTCCTGCTATATTGTAACTATTTTTTTATACAACTCATGATATTATATTGACGTGTTTCGGTTTGTTTGTTTTGAAATAAATCAAATTTTATTTGAAAACAATAGCGTTGGCGGATCCAGGGGGGTTAATATGATGTACAGTTGTTCCCACGATGTCGGCGGAAGACTTCAAAAAGAAATAACTAGAGCGTCAATTACAACGCTTGCACGATGTGCGCGCTGAGCGGGGGAACACAGATTCATAAATGATTGTGGATTTGTCAAGAGTGGACCTTAATTATGCTGCGTTATTGTAGAGCGCTTTATAGAGACTTCTGATAAAGTAAGTGCTAGGCGCTACATGTATATAAGCAAATATAATTATGATTAAAATTTACGTATGTTTAGCGCCAAAAAAAAAATGATGACCGCGCTCATGTCATGAATATTCACTAGCAAAGAAAGCCAATCACACAACCTTTCCCATGAAAATTCCTCTCAGTGTAGAAAATGAATGGGTGAAAAGATTGTCGGATTTAAGAAAGAAGTAGTACAGTAAATGGAAAAAAACACATAATAAATTCTCCCACAATAATTTAGAGCTCGCCTTTACTGGCTCGCGACATGGCGTAGCTCATTCCATTCAAAATCAGTTTTCATAAGACCAAACGTCCAAAATAAATGACTTGTAAAAGAAGATAACATTCAAAAATACATGCAGTCTCGTATAGTAAATATATTTCAAAGAACAAATCATGCGTGTCTACGTCCCTGTCCCTCTCGCCCACAAACATCGGACCTCTGCGCATTGATTGCGATTCACACATTTTCTCTCTCTCAAAAAAAGGGAAAGCCTGCCGATCGCTGGAAGGAATTTTACTTGCAAAGTGATTAAACGCTTTCCTGCCCCTTTTTTCAGAATGAGCGATAAATAGAAACCCTGCGCCTCCCAAGGATTATGTAATACATACAAGATAATCCCCAGATAATCGCCCCGTTCTTGCCCATTCACCGGGCGCGTACTGGGCCGCGTTCTCTGAACAAAGGATGGGTACGCGATGAATGGAGAGGGTTTAAATGCCCCGTTCTCAAGCGTTTTGGACGCTCGCGTTCTCTAACAAAGGAGGGTACGCGGCCGTTCCGGATGCGGACGAACGCTAAGTGGAATAACTTTCCCTTCCCTAAACAGAAAACAGAAAAAGTGGCCATTGCGGACAAGTGGCCTTTCTATAGAGGGTCTAGAACTTATAATGCTTCCTACAGGATAACAAACGAGGCAGCTGTTCTAAAGAGGTAGCCAGCAAGACAGGATAGACTGTACTAAACCACTGAGAATATGCAATGTGTTTCACATCACACAAGTTTAATGCCCCAGTACTGTGCTCTTATGGAGTAGCAAAGTACATGAGGTGTGACAAGTAATTACCATCACCTGTCAGTACTATAAATCATATTTGATTTTGCCCCTGCTGTCAACTGTTTTACGGTGGATTTTAAAGAAAATGACATTGTTTAGAAGTTATCTAAACCAATACAAGACAAGGATTATTAACGTTTAGGATAAATGCAGAATGAATTATTTAAAAAAACAAGTACTGGGTAAGCAAAATGAGGGAATGCAAAAGACTAAGAGAATTGTGTAATTATCAATAAGGAAAAGAAAAAAAAGAAACAAATCAAATAGGAAAATGGGGAAAAATCAGCCAAAGAGATTTTTAAAGTCATAAAGACCATGGAAAAATAAAGAGAACAAGAGGAATAAACTAAAAATTAAGATAATCTTTATAATAGCATATTATAAGTTATGCGAAAGTGACAAAATGAAGCAAGATAAATGGTAAAATTAGCATGGCATCCGTGATAGAAAAACTGCACAAAGATTTACAAAAATAACTAGGAACACTCCATACATTCCCTGCCAACAGTTAAAAGTTATTGTCATAAAAGGAATCTATTAATAACAGCTAGCAAACCATTAGCTTGGTGATGGGTGACCTTTCACTAAAGCTGATTAATCCATCTGAACAAACCCACTCAACTATAAATCCTGTTAATGTTTGATTTACTAAAGCTATTCCAATATAAAAATGGGGTCACCTCTCCTTTGTACTTCCCGCAAAATATTTACTGTGGATGGTCTACTTATCTGGATTAATAACATGTTTTGGGAGAATATGACAATTTCTCCATCATATAACTACCCCGGAATAAGGAGTGTGAATGATCAACAAAATGCCAAGAGAAAGTTGCGGTAACCCTACAACAAAGGTATCTTTTACTATGACTATAGGAGATGGGAATCCATAGTAACAGGGGTACAAAAATTGGTTTGTTTCAACTTGCAAAAAAATATTTTATAATTTTCAACCATTCAACAAATATATCAATTAAAAGATTGAACTAACTCTTAGTATGATTTTTTTGGGGCATGAAAATTGAGATTCACATTATAAGTTACACTAACTCTTCTTTGTTTAATGAGTGGATTTTGTTTAAAATATGGAATTGCCCATGGGGCGACATACCTCGGACCAACCCTGTATTAAGGTCTTGTTCACACATGACGAGCTAGCTAACCCACTCAAAAAAACACAATTACAGCGAAAAAGAAAATGTCGCTTTTAAACGTGTTTTAAATGTACCAATCCTGATCTTGTAACTCTCGAGTATGCCAGTAAGCATAGGGGCTTTTGCTGGTCGGTCGCAACTACCTCCCCCATTCCCACTTGCCATTCCTTTGCATGAAAGAGCGTTTTATTTTGATGAGGTGTTTTTTCTTGGGGGAGGGGGCAACAGTATCGTGAGTGAAAGCGGCTATACTAACCTTGATAGTATGTGGATCTACAAACTCTGCAAAACCATTGATGTAGGTAACATCTTTATCCCTGAGTGCTACTCTGTAACCCCAATTGAGAGAACCTATATGAGCTTGGACAGCATCACGTAATGTACTCCAGCTGTGTTCAACTAGGATGGAAGTAAAGAGAAAAGAGAAAAGGAAATTTACTTTTTCAGTTCATGACATCAAGTGTTCTGGTTCTGTCCAAAAATTCAGAGAAACCACTAGCCCATATATGTAAACCCCATATAAATTAGTTAACAAACTATTACTAAAAATCATATTCAATTTGGTCATGTTATGAATATGACGAATTACTTCACAGAGACTGACCAGATTAAATGTTTAAAACAGAAGTACGAAGTTGAAAACCATCTAGAGAATCCTAATAAATTGTGATACTGGTTAATTAATTATATTTTTACAATTTTTAAATTTCAGTTTTCTTTAACTGAATTTTCTTATACAACTGAAGATATTCAGTACTGAATGAACGCCATAAAACTACTACCAACAACAACAACAAATTCACAGAGACAAGCTTCTGCAATGCATTAAAGTTACAGAACTATAATGATGATTTGTACAAGATAAAGAGCTAGCCTAGCTCTACACACACATTGGTGGGATTTAAACCTGAGCCCTGTTTTATAAAACCTACCTGTTATCAATGACGCATTACAATAACTGTTATGAGCTACTCAAATCATGGCATGTGATTGGCTGAGAGCTAATTTGTCATCGAATTTTCAAATTTGCTGTTGATAATAAGTGATAAGGGTTAGGTATAGTGTCAAGTCCTGGGTTGTAAGTAAGGAAATGGTGTTTAAAGGTTTTAAAGGTATTACAAAGTTTTGGTATGGGGTCATGAATTTGGTTCAAATGAACATATTGGAAGCATATGCGATTTTACAATATTCAATGATCGTTGTCGCGGTTGAAATCGAGTCGAAAGTGATGAAATTGTAAATAATAAACTCTTTATGTTGTATAGCGCCCTCTCAAGACTGATATTACTTTGGCTTTAAAACAATGTTTCTTGACTACAATCGACCGATTTGCTATTCCCGTTTGGAAATTATATATCGGAACTGCATACTCTGAGATTTTCATAGTCGCAGCTACCATGTAATGGCCTTAGGCGCTATTTGAAATATTTGAAATTTACCGGGAGCACCGGTAAATTTTGATTATTCAATTTGCTCGAAAACAGAATTGTTTTATGGGCTAAATTTTTTAGTGGTTATAATACATCCACAGGGGCATCCAAATATATCAAAAATTAAAAAAAAATACTATCCATGCAATTTCAAAATTTCCCAAAACTTTGTATTACCTTTAATATTGAGTACATTGCATGTACATGTACATGTGAAGCTGTTCTCACCAAAATAAAATTGTAATATTTTATAAAATAATGATAATAAGAACAAGCACAATCGAGATGAAAAATACCAACCTTTTTCTGGAGTCCCCCAGCCGTAGTGCCTAGAATCTTGTAATGATTCACCTGAAGAAGAAAGAGAGGGTGAAAAAAAAAAATTAATAAAAGGTTGATAACTGCTCAAACCAACAATGTCTAAAAACAGGATGCATTTTTACATTTGGTACAAAATTAAGGATAAACATGTGACATATACGTGTACTTATAATTGTGTAAATGATTTTGTTTTAAATTGTACACTTGTTTTAAAATGCAATGTATATCCATGTGCAATTCAGTATATGTTACTGCGATGCATGATTGAATAAATTCCATACCATACCATACCATGGGCCTTTTACGCTGCTTTAAAAGGGTAAAGCCTACTACAGGGTTTGTACAAAACACAAAGAAATTCTATCAATACTACTTGCGTCTTTCTCTTCAGTTAAAAAGAATAACCCTGGGAATTTAGAGCAAACAGGATATGCATGAATGATTAAAGTCCTCTACAACAATCATGACAATTTCCAGACAACTGAAAAAAGGGTATATACAATGTACAAGAAATTAAATGTTTATTAATCACCCCCTGCAAGGTCAGTTCTCTAACACCATTTCAATAACTAAAAGTGTGTTTCACTCTTTAATAAAAGAATGGTTTTCATTTATTAAAAACAAATGTTACATTATTTCTTTCTATTTCAAAGGACTAGGAAAAAAACCCAGAAGGATTTCCTTCAAAAACTAAGCCAGTTCAATACAGGAAGATACAAAATCACAGGAACATCCTGAATACAACATACAAAGAAATATGGAAATAAGGAGTGAAAATTACCCCAAAAAATTGCTATCCTAAAAGTGAGATTTCCATGTATTGATATTTATATATCATATTTTTTGTTTTAGTTCTGTTTTGCTTACACATTTGAGCTTCCAAGAGCCATCCTCTGCTGTACAGGACTGTAGTCATGGCAGATTAGTTTTCTTTGTCATTCTATTCTAACTTTTGAGCTATTAAAGCATTCCGTTCTCTATCAAACTCTTATAGCCTTTACACATCAAGTGTCAAATGTATTAGATTGAATTTGAATTTATTGAAATAACATCGTCACAAGGTATAATGACATTTTGTTACAGATAATTAACAAACAAAAAGTAATCATAGCAGTTCTTTCCCCACATACAGCTAATAACACATCTCATATATTCAATAAAATTACAAATAACGTCATGATCGTCTAGTTTCATTATCTTTACAAATCTTTCTTTATTGTTCAAATTTTAAAATTCATTATCAATAATACTAAATTTTTCAAAGAATATTCCCTCTATGGACTAAATTTTGTATAATCCATGGTGGTGTGATATTCATCTCCAATTTCCCCACCATTACAGTCATTGCAGGTACGTAAATGTGTTGGCGGGTATGCCTTCCAGTTTCAAAGAAGAGTATTTTCCCCCTCATTTCAAGAATTTTCAGAGAGTGCATACAATGGATTTGAGAAATGATGTGTGGAAATGAGGTTGCTACTTACCTAGAATGGCTGCTTGATGCATTAGTTTCTTGGGAATGCAACCGACATTGACACATGTGCCACCAAGTCCTGAAGAAATTTATAAACAGGGAAAAGAGAAAGAAGAAACCATAAAATTTCTTTGCATTGTCACTAATTAAGGATTTTACAATACCTACTACATGTGATGTACCTCTTGTAGGTAGAAGTGATAAAATAACATATTTTTTCAGCGTAGTTCATGTCTTTTTGCAAGAATGTAAAATGAGAGTAGCAATAAATACAAATACATCCTCAAAATGGTGTTAGATGTGACAAAGATATCATGAGGCGTAGACTATCAGTAGATTGTCCTAGAGATGAATGGCAAAAGGAATAGACAGAATAGTTTTACATGGGGGGTAGATTTATTTATATTTCCTTTCATTGGAAGTGAAGGCATATGAAACTTCTCTATTTAGGAGACAGATAGAGCCCCCCAAACAAAAAAAAACAAAAAAAAAAACAAAACCTCTTTTTATTGAGTAATCATTCATGAACAAAAAAAAAGCACACATACAAAATATGAAGATGAAGATGAACAAGATAGCATAGATTTTGCGAACACAGTCATTATATTTCATTCTGTTATTACAAAAATTGCAAAAATAGATACACTCCCTCTTTATGACACACAACTTGCCTATTTGTAAACAAGAGCGCCAAGGTCGGATTGCAGAAAGAGGTGGCCTTCCAAGTGCAATACATTGTGAGCATTGCGAATTAGGTAAGCATGACTGTGCAAATATCTATCCTTCAACATTGCCATTCTATATTAAAGGCATCTTTTAACAATGTTAAATCTGAAATGCACGGCCCTACGTGTTATCAGTGTCTGTGATATAGTGTAATATTGAAGCCCTTAAAAAAATTGCGCTTCAAAATGATCAAGAAGTTCCTCAAAAAAGGAAAAATCTTTGAGTGACCGGTTTTACCATACTCGTTTTCCCCAATAGACTGTAGTGTTATGAAAACCGTTAGGAAAACGCAAAATTTGATTTCGCTTTCCAATCATAAATATCTTGATAATCAGACAGGCGATCGGCTTGTAAAAGTCATGGGGTTCCTGACTGACCTAAAGGTTTATAATTATCATTGCAGCATGAGCTAAATCCAGGATTTTGTTTCAGAATCTGAGTCAAAGTTACCCAATCCCTTTAAAGGTAAAGACCAGTTTTGGAAATGCCCCTCTCTCAAAAAAATGAAATGGAAGCTCTCATTACCAATCATGTGAAAGAATATGTTTTGACTAATACGTGATGATACAAATTTTGCCGGGAATTTCGGGAAACCGCCTACTAATTGATATATTTGGTAAATTATCATATCTACCGGTATTGGGACCAAATAGATATCGCGCACATGGTCGCGTAGTCCCATATACATCTTTGTGTGTACAGTGCTTGTAACTTTACCAAGACTGGGCCAAATTTCTATCATTTTGATGATTCCAGAACCTTGCAGTACACACCAATACTTATATGCTAGATGATCAACCTTTTCTGATCAATTCCACAACGTTTCTTTCACAATGCAATCGCATGACCAGAACTGGTCTTTATCTTTAAAGGTAATCCCTCTCATTAATAAATCACACAGAATTATGCAATCTAGGTTTATCTATTCCTATCGTTGGTCACATTGATACATTTTTAAAACAAAGGGAGCTCCAGATCGATGCATATGTGTCCTTTGTTTTCAAGACATATTGTAAAACAGCCTCTGAGGATCTCATACTTCAACAAGCTCTGCTTCTAGTTAGTTCCTCTTTTCCCATGCTATTACTACTATATTTGTTGTTTCATTGTATAGTTTTTGTAATATATACTTATTCATTGTATTATGTTTTGCATGAGAAATAAAATCATTTGAATTGAATCATTTGAATATACATGTCCATACAAACAATATTAAACAGCATTTATCATTTTGCTCACATGACTTGCATTCCATCTAGTTAATAGAGCAGTCAGCCATTATGCTGGTTATTATCAATTCAGTGCAATATGGACTACATTTACATGTACAGAGGTCCCGGGACTGTACGAGATGACACTGCCTTGGCCAGGGTGATCTAGCTTTGGCTCAAATTACCATGAATAAATTCAAACCATCACTGCAATGGCGAAGAACCTGTAGAAAGGCCATGAATCCTCTATAATTGTATGGCCTATGGTTTAGCATTTGTTTTCACTTTAAACAAAAAGAATGTTTTTCAAGGAGACTTTTGCTTCTGCAATGTTTTTTTCTCCCTAATCCTCCATATTCTCCACCCCTTCCTCCTCCCTCCTCTACAATTCTTTTCTTCTAACATACATCTATCTGTCTATCTCCCTTGCACTCCTGACTCCCTTCTCCATCTCATCCGGGTCCGCTCCAATTCTCCATGTCACCTATTTCCCTATCATCATTTCCACTCCATACCTCAACTCCCTCTCTCTCTCATCTCAAGTCCCTATCTCCCCCCCCTTCCTCTCACCCCTGCTGTCCATACACTCAAACTCCCATCCCTTCTCTTCCCTATCCTTTCTAGGACTTTAAAGACCCTTTCCGACAATATACAACTTTATACAAATATAAAGGAATAACAAATATTTCCCTTTCAGTATTGGACAAAAGCAAATTAA
Source organism: Mesocentrotus franciscanus (assembly GCA_037976565.1). NCBI lineage: Eukaryota > Metazoa > Echinodermata > Echinoidea > Camarodonta > Strongylocentrotidae > Mesocentrotus > Mesocentrotus franciscanus. Next base: position 43,582,632 of record CP137666.1, read on the forward strand.
ACCTCATTTTCCGCATCTCTCCAAAATCCAAATTACGGGTCCACATGCATGGGTCAAATTTGCTAGTTACAGTGATGACATAACATGTGGACCAATCGGCTCGCCTATATAGTTGTGGCGATGAGCTGTGCTCAATAAATGCAAATTCACTGGGAATATGCGTACTCTACATACACACTGTATTAAAAAAGACGATGTATATTAATAGGTCGATAGCTAGTTTCTAGGTCGACAACTTCCGATTTTCAAAGCTTTAGATTTCAAGTTTTCAGAGACCTGTTACTCCTCTGACAGACACTAAAATAGCATATAATTAATATCATTGTAATCTATGGCTTACAAGCTTTCCATTGATATACAATTTATCTATTTAAATTTCGCACTTCCGACAGGGACTTTAAGAATAGTTCTCTCCTCGCCCACCTACCGACACCCTAAGCATTCCTCGTCTCTCTATCAAACAATATACATACCCCATGTTGTTCCTTTGGGTGAAGGCTTCACAAAGTCACACACAGCTACCGTCTTCCCTAGGGTGGCTGCTTCCTGAAAGGAAACAAATGGCAACCGGAAAGTGAATCCCATGACAGGTTTACAAAAAAAAAAATCATGAACAACTTCCTTTAACCATGACTATCCACTGTCTAAATCTCCTAAGCTTTACACATGTTTATGCAATAGATATTTCCATCTTAGCTATTTTCTTAATTGTATTTCATATTTCCTTCTCTTTCTCCCTAGCTAATGAATGATTTTTGTCTTAATATTTTTTTTAATGTATATTTTTCTACTCTCCACATTACAGCATATCATTAAATTAATTGCACACCCAAGGTAACTACTGCTGCATATCCATGCCCTATGAAATCATGGACCATCGACATTGCATATATATATGCAGACTTTGTTGATGGTACCATCATAACCTTGGGGAAATTTACACACACAAAAAAAAAAACCAGTAAAAATGTTTACGTCCGGGATTATAGCAATCGTGTATTTCATAGAGGAAAAGCAAATACATCTAGTAGATAGAGCAGCAAGACAGAGCAGAAATGGAACATTCCAAACAATGAAAGTTAAAACTAGGCCTGTCCTCATCAGACCGAAGTTGCAAAATAACCCGCTATTTTCAAACTCGGGATATCTTCCCGAAGCTCGAAATTGCGTCTTCACCTGACCGATACGCTCATCACAACTAATTAAGCCTGCTATTTGGGAAACAAGACCAAGATTTCTCGGGATATTATCTCGACCAAATAGCCTGCTAATTGCAACTGCGGGCTGATGAAGACGCAAACTAGCTGGCTAATTTGAGATCGGGCTTGTTGAAATAGCGGGTTACTTCGGTCTGATGAAGACAGGCCTACTGAGACGATCTCTACATAATGGAAGTCAATCATGTACAGAAAACTTAAGGATTTACCTTTGAAGCGGCAAGGCCCCCGGAGCCTCCACCAATGACGATTAGATCAAAGTCATATTGAGGTGGGCTAAGAAGGCGGGTTATCTTTCCCTCCTTCATAGCAGTTTCAGTAGCATCAGAGCCCCCTATATGAGTTCCTTTGATGAAGACATTGGGTACTGTCTTCTGACCGGTCATATCAAGAAGGACATTCTGAAGTTCTTCACCATCATCTGTTGGAAAAAAGCAAAAAGAGAGTGACAACTACAAATATGAACCATGATAATTTTGTTTTTCTTCCATTATAAACAGGTATTTGGATTAACAATGGAAAACATAAGATATACAGTGAACTTGGGGGTCGAGACAACTTTTTTCCTGCATTTTTTCCTACATGTATCTGGATCTCACTTTGAGCTTTCCTAAGCTAAATTGCTTTTCACTCTCATTTACGTTTTGTTGGGTGTTTTTTTTTTTGCCTGATTGCCATGTGTTGATGTTCACACAAGAAAGAAAACGATAAAAAACTAATTTAAATAACCTTCTCTCGATTCATGATGAAGCATTAACTTGGTTTATTGCCTGTCCAATTTCATAGTTTGTTTTTTCATCTCTGCTTTATTTTTAATCTATTATTATTATCATTATTATTATTTATTATTATTTTTAATATCATCATTATTATTATTTTTTTTTTTTAGGGGGAGGGGGTTATAAATTCAAATGATTCCCTTTTCAATTTAGGTTAGAGGATATGAATACACTTGCTGGTATCTTGGTGTTCAGTATTTAAAAAAATAACATAAAGAGAGCAGAAGTCAATTTAGCACTAATATTGAAGTCTATGCATATGATAAGGAATAATGTGGCTACTTGGTGAAGACAGTTTTAAAAAATGTAATTAAAAATGAACACTAGAGCAGAAAATCTAAGGTTGACACTATTTGAGCTTTATTTTCAAAATATAATTGGCAAATGGCAATAGCACCTATTGTTACATATAATGCTTAACTTTCATTGACATTCAGCAATTTCCTCTTAGTAAATAAAACATGAAAGGGGAGGGGTAGGCACAAAAAGGGATGATTGGATGGCACAGAATCAATCGACAATGCAACCAATCTTAAAACATCACGCTAAAAATTGGTGTCCCTATTGTTGGTAAGGACGGGAAACAGCAGACAATGAAGTGGAGCGTATTAATTTGGCACACTACAACCCAGAGTCACAAACAATATTATGCAAGGCGACAAGCCTGAGTCTGGCCTTTCACCGATATCCAATATACCCAGGAAAGCATTCCCTCATCATGAAACACATCCAATAAAAGAGCTATAATTACATTGACTTCCCTCACTGAACACCAACCGCGTCTCCCTCAACAAATAGATGCAGTGAATTCAGTATTCAGAGACCTTTCTCACTCTCTCTATGATATGATTCTCAGGTATTGCTGTTATGATGAAAGCTATCTGGCGTGTCCATACCCCTACTGGGTCAATATTTACTGAAACGATCACTTCGTATTATCTGCTTTTCAAGGGACAGTCCACATTAGAATTGGAATTTTATGCAAAAATTTGAGGCACTAAATCTTATAAATGAATGACAATATAATAGGAACCTTCATCAGCCTTCAAAGCACATTTCAGATGAGCGATTTTTCTTCCTAGTTATCCTGTACTGGGCAGTACTCATGTGCAACAAACATTGTTCTACAGAATTTGTGGACTTTGTGGATTATTTGTACAAGGGTTTTAAAATATTACAGTCAACTGGTAGTGCTCATGTCCTATAACTCCTAAAAATAGATTTTGTTGTATGTGTCTGAAAGCTTATACTGAATTACTCTTTTTTTAATTTTTAAACTGCAATGAATAAGAAGGTCTATCCATTTTTATAATTGCCTTCCCTTTTAAAACTTGCTTTCCCTTTTAATAGTTGCTATCCCTTTTTATACTTGCTCTCCCTTTTAATAATTTTTAAATGTACATACCATTATCCACAAATATCTTGTTTAATTCCCTCTTTAGAACTTTTTAATTATCATGAATTTATTTATCTGCTTAAAACAAATCAACGCGATGGCTTTTAATAGGAAAGTGAAATTAGGCATATTATCTAACTTGAATATTCACAGATGGTAACTTCTTGAAATTAGGGTACGAAAGTACGATCTAAGAATTATGTTACGGCACCTCAGCTCATCAAACAGCATAAACACGACTTAGTTACTTTAATCTCTCTCTCTAGAGCTCACTCTCACGTCCCCTTTAAGCCTCCCTGAGTGCGCACATCCTAGAACCGTTATTATATATCAAAATGCCTGTTTGGATCGCCTGCAAGCATCTACCAGGGTGAGATAATTGAGAAGAGTGCGCTCCAATGACTCGGCAAAACACCAGTCCAATCCCATCACCCTCTACTCATAACTGATCTTGTATTATAATACACATGGAACAGCTTATTAAATTCCAATGGTCTTCAAGCATACACCACTGGGTTTTGTTATTCTGGGATAATCTACATGTACAAAGGTAGCATCTTAAGATAATAGCTTTGCAGTTGTAAAAGCATAACAAAGAAGATCCTGGGTGAAAAAAAAAATCTTCATTCTAATCAAATTTAAAGCACTCACATACACGAGTAGGTTATCAGAACAATTAACCAATAAAATTCATAGATATGGTGCATCTTAATGCTAAACCAAAGTTCTTGGCAGGATGCAAATGACGTGACACAGATTCTTCCAATTTGTTCTGTGTACTAAAACAGAACCTTTGAACATACTTGATTCTGCCATTTTATAGCGTTTTCAAGGTCTCATGGCTACTATCAAATAAAGGAGAATGATGGGAGCATGGTAGAGTACGGTTTGAAAGGTTTTTTTTTTTTAATTATGGATGCTTTTACATAAATTTTAACAGAAATATTTTGTGCGTGAATTGTTCCCTATATGAGCATCAGGCCTCCTAGCGCTAGAAATTTAATGACCTTGACATATCACGGTCTGATTATGTAGACTACATTAGCCTCCAGAGGGTAAAGTGGGAATATTGAGGAATTGAAGGAGAGGACAGAAGATGCTCAGTTAATGCACTAATGGACTGCTTAGATAAGAACCATCCCTAGTGTGAACCATCTAAAGCTTGGAGTTTGGGATCTCCAGCCGCTAAGAATTCAATGTTCTAGATATGTACCGAGCAACAGCATTCCTGTTATCTGTAAACTTGAGTAGGGCGGCCTTGATAAGAGTTGCATAGTCCAGAGGGAAAATTTGAGCAACAAATATCATAAAATGCTAATGACTTTATCTCTTTAATAATGTGAAGGGTTTACGTTTGTACCTTTGTTTCCTTGACTATGTAATAAACTTAATGAAATAGGGCTCAATTCTGTCAATGTCTATAAACTATAATGCAAATAAAAAAGTGATGCAATCAGGCGTCTTTTCTGGACATTTCTGCCTCCCTATCAGCGAACGCTGAGGTAAATTTATCCCCGGAATGTTCATGCGATGCCCCTATATGTATATGATAACATTGATTCTATTCATTCTATATTTGTAATAGAGGGTTCTAGAATTTACTCTGAAATAAGAAGATGACTAGAGACAATTCTATTGTTCTCTGACCCATCCACCTATGCCTTGACATTTCAAATATAATTTCTTCTTTAAAATATTTGCTTTCTACTTCAAGTGTTGGTACAAAGTAATATGCTTATCTTGCATAATAGGGCAAATGCACTGGTTTTTGGAGTGGAAAGGAGTCTTATAAATAGCTTTTCTAGGAATAAAGGGAAGCTGGGTATTGAATGCCTGCATGACATACACTGTGTGCTGATTACAGGGGGGAAGAAGAAATAAAAATAAAAAATAAGCTATTTCAAGATTTTCAATTTAGGTCAAAGTATTCCTAAAATGAAACAGAAAACTTTCATCGGTTGGGGATAATCATATAATGTAGTTTTTAAAGCTTTTACCAACATTTGTGGGCAAGCTTTTGTCCACTCCTGTGGACTTTCTCAAGCTAAGTGATCAGTCACACGTTTTCTCAGCGCTGCCTGGTGTCTTGCGATCACTGGACCAAAGCGCTGAGAAAACGTGTGACTGATCACTTAGCTTGAGTCCACAGGAGTGGGCGAAAGCTTGTCCACAAAATTCAAGGTTGGTAGAAGCTTTAAAAAACTACATTATATTCCTAAAATGTTTTAGTAAGACTTCACATACAGAAACATTCCATGTAACCTGACTTCAAATGCATCAAATAAACTGACACCTGAATATCAGTATGAAGATATGAAATGTCAAATGGATTTCAGGCTTGAGTAAAAAATGTATACCGGTAAGCATGATACAGACGAAGAATTTGAATTTGCTGTCATTAAAGCCCAGACTTGCACAAACTGTTATGCAGTAAGCGCTACAATGCGGGGTTTGTGACCCACGTGCATACAAAAGCTTCAAGATATAGACCAGTTTTGGAAACACCCCCCTCTCAAAAAATGAAATGGAAGCTCTTATTACCAATCATGTGAAAGAATATGTTTTGACTAATACGTGATGATACAAATTTTGCTGGGAAACCGCCTACTAATTGATATATTTGGTAAATTGTCATATCGATTCGGCCTGGATAGATATCGCGTAGTCCCATATACATCTTTCTGTGTACAACGCTTGTAACTTTACCAAGACTGGGCCAAATTTCTATCATTTTGATGATTCCAGAACCTTGCAGTACACACCAATACTTATATGCTAGATGATCAACCTTTTCTGATCAATTCCACAATGTTTCTTTCACAATGCAATCGCATGACCAGAACTGGTCTATACCTTTAAAGGTAATACAAAGTTTTGGTATGAGGTCATGAATTTGATTCAAATGAACATATTGGAAGCATATGTAATTTTACAATATTCAATGGTCGTTGTCGCAGTTGAAATGGAGTCTAAAGTGATGAAATTGTAATAATAAACTCTTTATGTTTTTCCCTCTCAAGACTGATATTACTTTAGCTTTAAAACAATGTTTCTAGACTACAATCGACCGATTTGCTATTCCCGTTTGGAAATTATATATCAGAACTGCATATTCAGAGATTTTCATGGTCGCAGCTACCATGGAATGACTATTTGAAATATTTGAAATTTACCGGGAGCACCGGTAAATTTGTATTATTCAATTTCTCGAAAGCAGAAGTGTTTTAGGGGCTAAATTTTCTAGTGCTTATAATACATCCACAGGGTCATCCAAATATATCAAAATTTTAAAGAATTACTATCCATCCAATTTTCAAAATTTCCCAAAACTTTGCATTATCTTTGAGATCACTCATACGAGAGTCTATGGAAAATTTGTGTTTTACCAAAATCAAATCATATTTAAATGAAATGGGTTAAAATGGGTAAAATGCAGTATGTATATGTAAGTGATCAAACTTACTTTACAAAATTGCTTTCCTACAAGTGTGTAATATAAAAAACAAAGAAAAATATTAGCTGTATAATGAATCAAAAGATTAATTGGGTAAAGAAATCTAGTTCTCAGAGTCATACATGTATATGGTGTATACACACATACATTCACATGTATTCACCCGTCTTCTCGGGCTCCTTAGTAAGACGATGTCTTGTAATGCCCACCCATAGCTCGTCAAAACACCACTGCAAAGATTTCATTTCATAACGTCATAAGAGTTCCATCAATTTAGGAGAAAGCACAAAGGTTAGTAACACTCATTGTTGAAATTAGATCAGTTACAAAGGGACGTAATATCAGTAAACTTACCGCGGCTGTCGAGTTCAAGTGTCTTGTATTCTATTTTCTTCGTATCAAACAGCTCCTTAACCTGTAAAGAAAAGAGAAGAAAAGAGAAGAAATGAAAAGGAAATGGTCTTACAGCAGAAAAAAAGTCTCTCAAATATCACTAAACTATTACATCATCGCTATGTTCCTGTTGCTAACATTCAGAAACATGATACATTAACGTTGACAACATGTGCACTGATCAATGTATCAACAAAATTCTCATCGACTGTTCAGCCACAGGTAATCAACAATATACCACATCTGCATTTTTATTCTAATAAATGTAACATTATCCTTTCTTGGGTTCAATTCACAGAGCCGTGACAAGTCATTGAAATCGAAGTGTGCTCTGTGGGGAAGAAGTTCACGATTTGGCACTTGAATGTTATTTGCCCAAGGAGTCATGAAACCTACAGGGTAAAAGTGAGATGGACGTACAATTATACAAAGAGGAAAAGATGCACAGGAAGGAGATGTATGAGGTATAGGAAAGATGTTATACTGCAGGCAGATTGAGGGGTGAAAACACAGTTTACAGCAAACTGTTAATTTTCTTTCTCAGCCTTCACAAACACATGTTTAAAACTACATTTGATTTTAAATACATGGAATGAAGGGTATCCTTTTTGAATTAGATACAAATTTCTAGTTATTGCAAATGTAAAGCATCAGAGCAACATGAAAGTTGACTGATGTAGGCCTAAAACATACAGATTCAATGAGATTAGGTATCATGCAAGTAGAAGACCAGCCAATGTTTGTTTTCTTTGCTATTAAAAGGAGCAAAATAAGGTATACAAATCTTAAAGAATGGTTTGAAGATGAGTGGATCAAAACTCAACTACTATCCAGTGGGGTGTTTCACAAAGACTAAGATCGACTTTAAGTTGGACTTAACTATGGCAGGCCGTTTATGCCACTTTTTGCTCTCACCATTTACTGGCATTGGTCTCTCACGGGACGTACAAATCATGGTCACAAATCTACAGAAATTGTATTTTTTGATAATTCATTATTGAAAGAAAAATATTATCTAAAGATCATAATTGAGAGAACAATGGCGAGAGCAACCAGTGGCATGAATGGCCTGCCATATTTAAGTCCAACTTAAAGTTGATCTTAGTCTTCGTGAAACACTCCCAGATCATTTTTGCAGTTACCGAAAAGTGATAATTTCAAAGAAAGACAGAAAGACCATGCTTCCTTTAAATACCAAATGAAATATCAATCAACGCAAGCGCCTTCCCATGATTCAACTGTTACGAACAATGCCACTGATTCTGAAAATAAACAAAACATCTTGAAATCCATCAACGCAGAAGAAGGAAAACTTCTCCCAAACCCACTATTTCATTACCAAAGTCACTGGTATGTATTGATTTTATATTCAGTAGCATTTCAGCCACCAAGCGCAAGGGAAATAATGCCATCTCAACATGTCCTCTGAGACTGAGTAGCACAGATCAATAGCATATGACTGACTAGCCTTGCACAGAAAGCTAATAATAGTGACAAACAGATCTACGGATTGTATGATAAAGCAAATAATTTATTAATTTCATCTTGCTGATGAACTGAAATCATATTTTTTACTAGCTTTCCTGGCAAATAGCAGCTAGGAGTGAGGGAAAAGGTCAAGAAAATTTAATTAATATTCTAAAATCAATATCACTCCAGTATTATAAAATGTATTGTGTAAAAATATTGGCCTGATACGTCATTCGATCCATCGTTATGATTGACAGAATATTCTGTGCATTTTATAGATATGACAAACATACTGCCGCATCATGCAACCAAAATGAGAAAGTGATTTTCAAGTATCTTGGCTCCAGTAATAGACCACGATCACATGAACAGTCTGATAGCTTTATGCTCGGGGGAAGAACGCAATTACAATCTAACCTTTCAAGAGAGATCATGTACATTTCCAATTGTTTCACAAACTCAGGTGATTGTCTAGGAGAACAGACATAAATGCTTGGGGAAAGAAATGAATGGCATTGGCAATTTCAGCCAAGCGTAGAGCAGTATGACAGTCATGCAATACGTAGATCTACATTAGCTTCTGTATAATTATGCAGGATATGTGGATAAATCTACATGTACAGACAAAACAATAGAAAAAGAGACTGTGTCTTATTTAAAGCATTAATTAACATTTTGAAATGTTGATATTCAATTTTCAAGAAAATATATCACATGGGTCTTGAACATTTTCTTGCAATATATAATTACACATGTACATGTACAGTATACCACTTTGGATTTACTTTTGATGATAATGAAAAAGTAATGATTTGTTCCTGTAAACCGATATGTTAGCCTGAAAAGCTGAGCAATCATGATCTGGTCGTATGGTAAACTTCACACACAGCAAATAGACAAGACTTTTTCATTTCATAATGTAAATATAGATTTGCAGTGAAAAATACCTTGAAGTATGCATCACGCCATACTTGAAAGAAGTCATGATTATATGATAAGAATCTGAAGATATAGTGTCATCATGGACTGGACAATTTTCTTTTTATTTTCTTCCATCTTCATTATTTCAATATTGCAATATAGATTTATATAGCAAAAAAAACACCTAAACTTATGAGAAGATTAATCAACCCCAATCAATTTGATGTAAATTGCAGTAATAACCTATATTTGATCATCTTTGATGACTTCTTCGGAAGGAGTGGTCAGTTTTTATTGTGCTTTTATGGTGATCTGCAAATACTGCCCATTCTACAATATGTTGGTTAAATAAGGTACAACTTTGGTTTGGTTTAACAATCCATTGAAAATAGGATCACAGGATCCCTCACAAAGCCAATAATATGGCATTGGTCTCTAATTCATCTTTTGACTAGTGATCACTTATACCCCTTTCAAACTGGCCTGATTTTCATCCGGATGCATCCTGACACATCCGATGAAACGGCCACTATGAATAGTACAGAGGAGAAAAAGGCAATAGAAGAAGAGAAATAGGCGATTAAATTCTCCTGCTCAAGAGCAGAGAAATTGGTGTGGCAACGATGAAACGGCCACTGTGAATGGGTTCGGGAGAAAACACCGATTAAAACACAGATGAAAATGGTCAAAGGTCGCAGTTCACGCACGCTTTTTCGGAACGAGCTGTGTTTGTTGACATTTTGTTGAACATGTTGCATTAATGATAAGCTTTGTAAAAAATCAAAATTAATATATATCTTTCTAATAATATATTTATTGAAAACTATATATTTATCACACCAAATGGTGAAAAAAAAATTTAAACTGATTACTAACAAATGTAATGAAAGTACACTTGTACGATGGATTTTTGTTTATCGCAGACGTTGTATTAGTGAAGCAGCTAACAAGTGATTGCGCAATAATTCTTCACTTCCGGCCAGGGCTCACCACAGCGAGTGAATTTCCCCAGCAGTATGAAAGGGACAGCAGGGAAAGCGGCGGTTTCACCTTTGTTTACATAAGGAAAATTCAATCAGTATTTTCATTATTGTGACTCGATAGAAGCACTATGAAAGGGTATTACACTGTATGTGTAAATGTGTTCAGCTTTAAGATTCAAATTTGCCAAAAGAGAAATTTTGATTGAGGGAAAGGGTGTCATACGCTTCCCAGCACATCCCTGGGTCTATTATGCAGAAGCAGCAGGAATTGCGTAAAAACAAGATGCCAAACACCACTAGTGAATGTGCCGAGTAGCCAACATTATTTAAACAATTGACTTGAGTATTACCGTAAATCTCTGTGTATAAGGCGCACTTTTTTGCCGCCGAAAAAATTTGAAAGTCGGGGGTGCGTCTTATACACAGGTACAAAAAAACAAAAACAAAAACAAAAACAAAAAAACAAAAATTTAAAGTTTCGATTTATGCCCCTCCACCTGGCGCTATGCCTGGCAATGTCTCCCAGCTCAGTAATCGGTGTGTTGACTCACTACTCGGAAACTAGAACAACACTCAAATTTGTCTGTCATCTTGGTTTGAAAGTAATCTTTCTAATAGATCTCAATGTGTAGTTTATAATAATTCCTCCAATTTCTCTTCTATTACACATGGCATACCACAAGGTCCTATCCTAGGTCCTCTACTGTTTTTAATTTACATTATTGATCTTACACATTCTTCTAAAAAACGACATTGTTACTATTATTTGTGACAAGTTCACAAGCACAAATCTGCGCCTTCAACTGCACCTCGCAGTTAAATGAAAGTCCTTCCCCGCGTGGGTTTTTTAACACAGACCTGGCCCAAAAAATAGGGGTGCGTCTTATACACAGGTGCGTCTTATACACGGAGATTTACGGCATCACTTTTACACTAGTCCAAGTCAAGGTCAAGTTATTAAATGCAGATGTTTCCCCATCTACTATGTGCGTATTTGGAAACATTTAGATTAATCAGTATTTGATATCAACTGGTTGTACCAGGCCAAATTTAGATGGATTATCAATTTTATGCAATTTTCAAAGCCTGACTTGTAGATATTGTTTGTAATAGGCCTACCACTCTAGTCCTCTAGAATCTGGCTCTCAATAAATCCTTACAGTTGCCTTTCCGTTTAGATAGTGACCTTCATACACACATGCATGGATTCAGACTTCACAGACATCTATGAATTAATTTCTGGGTTGAATAAATATATTAAGAAATTTTCCATCACCTACATGTACATACATGCTGCTCTATTGAACAGATAGCATTTCAAGCAGAGAGTGAGAGAGAGAGAGAGAGAGAGAAGAAACAGAAGAAAGGGATGAGGAGGGAGGAGATGATGGAGGAGGGGGAGAAGGAGAAAAAGGAGGAGAAAAAGGAGAAGGGGAAAAAGGAGGAGGAGAAGAAAAAGGAGGAGATGGTGATAGAGAAGGAGAAGAAGCTAATTTCAATATTGCAAACTTCTACTTGACATGCTGAGCTTGACATCAGTGCATATTAATATAAAAAATGTAATCTCTTACTCATCTGCTCTGGTAAAGATACATGGTGTGAAAATGGTAAATGCAAACAAAAAATCAGTATGGCAGATTATTATGCATATTGATAGTGGTGAAATATTAATTTTTCAAATTATCTGATCCCTTTATGAAATCAAAAAGCAATATTTTTTTTCATGAACATTATACTTCTGTTCATTATCATCATCATTATTCATTCTTTGAATGTCACATATAGTTCGTAAGAGCATCATCCCTTCCTGTTGGAATGTGAAAAAGATAGGGAACGAGGGGAGAAAGAGGAAAAGAGATTGGGAGACTCTGAAAAAAAATAGAGCAAAGGTGTAAAACTTAAAGGGATAGTTGAGTTCTTGTTTAAGACCGCAAATGCCTTTGCTCTTATTCTTATTCATGACATTTCTAGTGCCCTTTTAGAACCTAAAATTGCTACAGGTGTATGAAGGTAATTTTAGACCCCAAAATGTGTGAATTTAGATTGAATAGGATCATACCATGAGCTCCACTTTCAAAAAACTATGGTGACCGTTAATTAATTAATTAATTACTAATAACAATACACAAGCCGGCTGGTTGTGCGTATTGTAACAAACACGAAAAAGCCAACAAAAAGCCAATATTGGCATTGGCTGGAATAAAACGTATAAGGCGCTATCTCGTTTTTCAACTGCTGGTTCAAAATTAACGAATATTTGTGGGGCACCACAAATATTAGAAATGGTTATATTTATGCATATTTCAGCCGTCTCTGAACCGATTTTGATCAAAGAAAGATGATTTTGTCATTTAAATTGTATATTCTTTTAAATTTGACACTCAGTTCTTCATTATCTCACACAAAAATATTTTGTGTAGCGCCCTCTGCAACAAAACTCAACTATCCCTTTCAAAAAGGAAAAAAGGAGAGAAAAGCAAAGCGAAGAGAGAATGAGGAGACAGAAAAAGATGGAGAAAGAGGGAATGAGATAGAAAATGACACCAAAGGGCTCCTTGAGCTTCACACGAAACTCAATTTAGCACTTCATATCTAACTCTAATGTAAATCTGGGTAGGAAATGCCAAGGGAAAATCGGCTGTCTAATTATAAAAGCTGAAAGGCTAGTCTCTCCTCTATCCACGGCCACAACAAATCCTCGTAATCAAATTGTGTTGGGTATTAAAGCTGATGCTAACAAAAGCACACGTCAAGGTGGGCTAATTAATTCTGCCAACACTACTTGGTAGGACAGCATACTCGCCATCTCAATTAGTTTCCAAACATCGTATCCATGCAAATAAGGCCTTGCATTTTGACCCGGCGATATGCCAGGGTCCACAATTACTTGTGCATTTCTTGCACTTAGAGTAATGGAGTTCACACCTAGCTTGCCGTGGCATTCACAGTAAATGCATTCATGTATGTACTCTCTTACAATTTTGTACATTTTGCTGAACCTTTCATGCGAGCCTAAATTCCCATGTGAAAGTAAATCAAGTTCCATTCTTGAAAAGTGAGGTTAATGCTTTTAAAAAGCAGCAGAAACGGAGCAAATCAGGGTGTAAAAGGTCCTATCAACTCTCTCTCCAATCCCTTCATTGGCCAATTCCCATTGTGTGATTATTGCTTTTGATAAAGGTTAGAATATTATCTACATTGTAGAATTGGTAGCACAGGGCTCGAAACTATGAACAGACATCTAGTACAGATGGGCCTGAAAATTCAAACGATTCAGGACCCTCACGTTAAAAAAATCAACCCTGTGGGGAGGGGAAATATATATATATATATATATATATATATACAGATCCCACAAATGTCAATTTGGACTGCTGTGAAAAAAGTAACGGTTGGAACCTTTGTAAGTGAAGAGGAAATTGCAATGAATATATGGTCTCATATTTTCTATCTGTATTCAGTCCCAAAGAATAACTGTGCCGACTCCCATTTAGAATAAATACCAGTCAGAAATGGCATATCAAGGCTTATCACTAAAACATGTCCTTGACTGAAGCTCTCCACATTTCAGACATACCCAGGCACCCATTAGAATTAACATCCTGGTTATGTCTAAAATAAGGAGAGAACTTCACATTTATCTTGCCATAATTACACAATCAAATCATTTTTAGGGGGACGGGAGGGGGCCGCCTGACCAAAACAATAGACTTTAAGCAACATACAGACACACCAAACCAGTGCACAGAAATTGCATTTATCAAGAAGAAGTCACAATCAAAGCAGCGCACACAAGCAAGGCATCCTTGCTTACCTGCTAGTAAGAAGTGGGTTAGAAGGAGATTTGCGAAACAAACTGCATTAGGCAAATCTTAACAAGGGCGAAAAGGCTGTAAGTGCACCCACCTACGCATATATATCCCTGCTATTTAGCCTCATTAGTCGCTCATGCAAAGCTTCAAGAGATTCCCAAGGTCTACGCCATCTTTTCAACCCCTACGACTATCAGCAAACCTCACTATTAGATTCATATTCAGTGAAGTGGAATTTCTCACCTTCATTCATCTGACTAAGAAGATGGAGATCATTTTTCCATCTTATGCCGGAGAAAGAGATGAGGTGAGAGGGAAGGAGAGAGAGAGAGATAGAGAAAGAGACAGTAAGAGAGAAACAGATGGCTACATAGTAGAAGGCCATTTTTTAATATTCACAGGCCTCAAGGAAAGTTGGGGACTACCTGGAGTCCTACTGGGGCTGTTGCAGGAGAGATTCTTGGTAAAACAGCCAAGTCCTAGCCCCAAAGAAACTTTGAGAGTTGATAATGCAACATTTTATGAAGACCTAACTGTACATGATGTACATGTACATGTACACATAAGAAGTAGTCAAGAGGCACGATAGGGCAGAGTTATGTAAGAAGAATGACTTGCAAAAAAAAGAAATATTCATTACAAAGAGAGGTCTTTCATTGTACTTGTACGCCTGAGTGCATTACAGAAGCCACGAAACAAAATAATAAAATGATGAAAGAGTTATACTGTAACTGTATATAAAAATTGTTTTCATCATATTTAACACACAAGAAAGAAAAAAACAGAATATAAAACAAAGGTAATTTGAAGAGAAAAAAATATAATAATACAAGGGGTAAAATACGAGGGGTAAAGGACAACTATATCCTTACTTTACACCTTGTGGATTCAGTTACTGAAAACAATCTTCAGTGAAAGGCTCTCCTGGATTATGGTAAAAGAGAAAGAGAGGGGAAGAGAGAGGGAGAGAAAGAGGGAAGGGAGGGATAGATGGAAGGGAGGGATAGATGGAATGGAAGTCGGATTGCTTTGCGTAATTATGCCCCATTTACAAGGAAGAGAGAGAAGGAGAAAGAGAGAGAAAGAAAAGGGAAGGAAGGGAGGGATCGATGGAGTGAAAGGCGACTACATGCTTTGCGTAATTATCCCCCATTCAAAGGAAAAGAGAGAGAGCGAGAGCGAGAAAGAGAGAAAGAGAGAGAGAGAGCGAGAGCGAGAGAGAAAGAGAGAGAGAGAGAGGGGGGAGAGAGAGATAGAGAGAGAAAAGAGAAGGGAGGGATAGATGGAGTGAAAGTCGGACTGCTTTGTGTAATTATGCCCCATTTACAGGCGGCGGGGGAGGACAGAAGAAAGTGTCACTCTTATCGTTTTACGCCATGCACAATGAGCCTTGGAGTAGGGGGCCAAATTAGATTTGCTGGATGTATAAAATGTGTGATGACGTCCGAAACCAGCCTGGGCCCTTGGTCTTCTACATATCATTTCACCTTTCTTCTGAATTACTTCTGAGTACACTTTTACATCGATATGCACACTCTGCTTCTCATCGGCGAAGAACTGAGGGATATCATTGCAATATTCTGTGTAAAAATGCAGTGTCATTGTTACTGATAGAGAAGTATCTGCACTTTGGATTTATTTACAAGTGTTGTGTTTTATGACTTTAAAAAAGCTAATAGTTATTTACAGACTGAAACAATCCCTTGCTAACACACATGCTTTTCACATGGTTTATCAATATGAAATGAAGTGTCCATGTTAACCTACCGGTATTGAATACTACTTGTGAGTCTGAGATTTAGAACTCTATATATATCTAAATCAATATAACAAAATTTAACAAATATACACCTCTGTTCTTTTCTACTTTTCTTCCACAAAAACAAAACGAGCTCATGAAGCTTTTTTCTTTCAAGCTACTGAGACAGACCCCTCGAGATTTCAACATTTTAATATGAAGGACAACTATTTGTTTGAATTTTGAAAAGGGCCTCAATAGAAGTGAACATTTATTATTTCGTTTTTGAGGGTTGTTCCAGATGATAAGCAATTATTTTCACCATGATTGCTCTATGTCTCTACTTTATGGATCAAACAGCTTGGTGACACAGCATTTCCTCTGGAGACATTGGAACCAAAGACACGGGTTCAGGGTTTTATGATACATTAGGTTTATACTGTACAGTAGGTGAGTTCAAAGTTAGAGGTAAGGTTAGGGCTAGGTCTTGTATTTGGTCCACGGTTGAGGTTACTATTCCGTTAGTGTAGGATGTCGACGGAAAGCCTGCTTGATATTTTGTATTCATCACGTCCATCTTGAGTGAGACCAGGCGACAGGACTTGGAGACTACCCCACAATCTTGATCGCACACAGGGAAGTGTTCATGCTGTTCAACCAGACAGCTGACAAACTCCTTCTACATCCTGTCTCTGTAATACCACTAGGCAACAACCATTGAGTAATTCATACAATTGGTCAGTGAATTTAGATTACTTGACCAGGGGGCCATCATCTATTAAGGACCGTGCAGGATTACATCCAGGACTAATGACCAGTGTCAGGAGGGTTTTCAAAGAAATCAGTCATATCGGTCAATGGTCGTATTTATAGGTCGTGGATTCCTGACAAAGATACTTCCAATTTATTCCCTTCCAAATGAAAAACAGGGAAAATAACTGTCAACTTTGCCTACTACCATGTACATGTACATGTATTTCTTATGATTTCATATTCTTATACAGGTACATGTATGTTCTTCTTGCCACAAGTTAAATATGGTCTTGTGAATTACGGAAAAAGATAAGACATTTTAAAAGGCAATTGTAATTAAATTCAATAAATTATCTTTATCAATATGAATTACCACTCTTATATTATTCAACATCAATTATCATCATCCTACTTTAACTTGTTTTGATGGTTAGTCATGATGTTACTACTATTCTGCTATCGTTAATTGCAACTTTGGATCTGAAATGCTTTCAGTCTTATCCATTTTTTACCTCAAGATTTTTGCTAAATCTACTAGAGCTACAACGCTAAACAGTAAATCACAATATTGATTTATTAATATCTGCCACAAGCCTACCAGTACTGCACAAAAATGATACAAACATTATCAGACAGCTCCTGATATAAAACTCCCTTATCACAATGTACCCAATGACTGTGCAATATATCCAGAATGACCAGGCATTAATAGTGCATTGAGGGGACAAAGATTGGTGCTTACGTCATGGGTAGAGCGAGCCTGGGCAGCTGGAAGCAAACGTGTGTATTAAAAGGGATTAGGAGAATAAGTGCTTCATAACTCTTTCTTTGAAATGTCAACTGGTATTCTAAGATGGGCAGTGAGTGGTAAACCATCTACTGGAAATATATCACACCTTAATGATTTCACCGTCGCTATTCCATGCTTGTAGATGAACATGCCTTCATCTTTTTTTTAAAATCAACTATATATTTTGTTTCCATTACTTATTTTACCACATTTCCTATCAGTCCATTGACTGTCAATTACCCTTTATAATCAACATTAACCCATTTACGCTTTATCAGAATCAACCTCACAAGATCTTTGATTTTAATTTCGATCACCTCATATCTGAATAAAGTAAGTTCTACTTCTATTATATATTTTAGCAAAATAACAGGAGTCAAATCCCACATTTTGTTCAAATAAATCATTTGAACTTTGACATTATTACTACCAGAATCAACCTCACAAGATCTTTGATTTTAATTTCGATCACCTCATATCTGAATAAACTAATAAAGTAAGTTCCCTTTATTATATTTTTAAACAAAATAACAGGAGTCAAATCCTACATTTTGTTCATATTAATCATTTGACCTTTGACATTATTACTACCAGAATCAACCTCACAAGATCTTTGATTTTAATTTCGATCACCTCATATCTGAATAAAGTACATTCCTCTTCTATTATATATTTTAACAAAACAACAGGATTCAAATCCTACATTTTGTTCAAATTAATCATTCGACCTTTGACATTATTACTCCTACAAAATCTTGGTTTATTTCTCCTCACACAAGATACATATTGGTAATAGGAATGAAGCAGGATAGACAGACCACTTCTCAACACATAGTTGATGCCTCTAGAAGCAAAATCTTTGGTTGTAATGTCAAGGCATAAGAAGCTCACTATTAAAGTCATAACACAGGTATTGCAGGCACAGATTCTAATGGGACACTAAGGCACAATTCCATAGTCTCCAGCAGAGTCTAACTGAAAGTACAGCTACAATATAGGGCCCATACAGTGCGGCTGTGATCTGGCAAAACAACGTATGTAATTTTTGGACCTTTTTCAGGTTTTTAGAGCTTTGGATATATATAAAAACAATCTTTTTCATCTGTCAAAATTTCAGTTTTCAAATCGGTTTAAATTTTAAGAAAATTGCATCTAAAGTTCAGCAATTTTCCCCTTTTGATCCAAATAATCTGGCAGAACAACGTATGTCGACTTACATTGTTTTGTCAAAATATTTACGTCCTGGTTAGAGATACGTTGTTTTGCCAGATTAACAACATCTCATGATAGCTTCAGGTTGTTCTGGCAGAGTAACGTATCTCCGCCGAGTGATATGGCAGAACAACGTATCAGCAGGCCCCTCGCCAAGAAATTTAAAATGCTTGGCGCGACCCGATGAACAAATTTGACCCCCCCCCAAAAAAAAAAACAAGTGAAACGCTCTCGGCGGTCTCGCCTGCATTACGCAATTCGGCATTACGCAATTCAATATGATGAAAAGTTGAGGTTGGGACATTATTTTTATAGGCGGGGTGGCCCATTTGCAGACCCCCGAAAATGAAATCCTCTGAATATAATAAGCATTTTGAAGTGAATATTGATTATGAATCATCAGAATAATTATTTACTGTATCATAAGAATACAATATAATGAGATTTAGTGTATGGGTAAGACTATAAATGTTTCAATGCTTGTCAGTAATTTACAAATAAAGTTATCTAATAAACTTTTTAAGAAAAGAGGATTTTTCAGCACTTTGTGTAAAAACAATTGGAAGGTAGAACCCATCTACATCACATCACGTCTCATTAGCATAATGAGAACATTATTATGAGATATACTCCAATATATATTATCCAAACATCAATATTGTCACCTAGCTGTAACTGATCATGTACATACTAGGCCTGGGATCGAATACTAAAATTACTATTAGAATATTCATGGGAAAGTACTGAATGATTTGAATATTTACTTTCATGAAATATGAAAAATAACAACAATTTATTTATTAATTCTCATATTAAATTTTGATAACATAATCCAAGTCTACTGACCTAAAATGACCTTTGACCTTGACTTTGTGACCTGGAATTTGTGTCACATGATTTGTGATACTTGATAGCCCTTGGGTACAAGTTTCATGGAATTTGAACAAACACTTTTGAAATTATGCTAAAATTTCAAAATCTTGATGTTGATGCCACAACAAAGTCTAAGTTTCCAGACCTGAAATGACATTTGACCTTTACTTTGTCACCTAAAAGACTAATAACATGATTGGTGATACTTGATAACCCTTATGTTCAAGTTTCATGGAATAGGAATGTATACTTTCAAAATTATGATAACAATTAAAAAATCTTAGCCTGATGCCACAACATAGTTAAGTTTGTTGACCTGAAATGACCTTTGACCTTGACCTAGTGGGCTGAAATTCTACTCACATGATTGGGGATACTTGATAACCCTTTAGTCTAAGTTTCATTGAATAAGAACTTATACTTTCAAAATTATATTACAAATTCAAAAACTTAACCTCAGGTTAAGTTTTTGATGATGATGCCACAACATAGTCTAAGTTTGTTGACCTGAAATGACCTTTGACCTTGACTTTGTGACCTGAAATTTTCCTCACATGATTGGGGATACTTGATAACCCTTTAGTCCAAGTTTCATTTAATAGGACCTTATACTTTCAAAATTATATTAACAATTCAAAACTTAACCTTAGGTTAAGTTTTGATGTTGACGCCGTCGCCGCCGCCGCCGTCGTCGCCGCCGTCACCGGAAAAGCGGCGCCTATGTCTCGCTTTTTGCTACGCAGGCGAGACAAAAATGGACTACGATTTTTTTTGATTTTTTTTTTTTAATTAGACCCTAAAATTTTTTTTTTACAAGTATGTTGAAATTTGTGAAATTTGTTATCCAATGTTACTTAGAAAAAAAACTAGACTCGTCTAAGTCATGTATTTAAAGCATTAATTATTTTCCTAATATTAAAAACAGTATTGCATTTCTTGTATTTTCACAAGTCTTTTACTTTATATTCGAGAGAAATAAATGGCGCTAGTGTACTTTCGTATCATTTTTTGACCCGTACTCCGGCGTGGGAAACCCTACTAAAACGTACCCCAAATCAACTAAATCTTCATCAATTGTTCAAATAATGGTCATGATTTAAAAGTCATTATGTTTCTACTTTCTTACCTGTTTCGTATCAATTTTCTTGTCTATTTTGGAGTATTTTTCCTAAAAACGAAGACTTCTATTATAATATACACTTTCTCACGTACGGGATTCACGGCAAACTGCTGCACAATACAATTGCATACCCATACATTGTACGCAATTGTGCAGCAGTTTGCCGTGAATCCCGTGAGAAAGTGTACATTATAAGTCTTCGTTTTAGGAAAAATACTCCAAAATAGACAAGAAAATTGACACGAAAAAACAGGTAAGAAACATAATGACTTTTAAATCGTGACCATTATTTGAACAATTGATGAAGATTTAGTTGATTTGGGGTAAGTTTTAGTAAAGTATCTCCACGCCGGAGCTACGGGTCAAAAAATGGATACGAAAGTAGTTCAAAGTACACTAGCACCAAATAAATTCTCTGTCTCAAAATGACATTTATACACCCCTTTCGACTCCGGGACGCCACAGCAATAGAAAGTCTGACGAGCTGCCGACGTGTTTGTACGCCCGCGTCATTAACATGGCCAGTTATTATTTGTAATTTGCTGGAAATTGTTCTCTAAAAATGAAAATTAACGAGTTCGAGTTGGATTTCGCTATATCATATTTAAAAAATGATTGTTGAATATCTGAATAGGCTAATCTGAATCACGGTGAGCCTTTAGGCTTTATTGCACGATGTGAAAACACCCACAAATAAATTTGAACATTTTGATTGACCGCAGTGTGTGTTGCTTAGTAACCAGACATAAAGAGAAGAAGGAATGTAGGTCAGTTCATTCATGACTTATGCCCCTCCCCTGAGTCGGAGAAGCCAGATGTAGTCACAGTGGAACATATTCCAAAACAAAAAATAGACTTGATTTTTTTTGTTCTATACTATAGATCGTGCTTTCACATAATTTTTTCAACCTGAATGTTCGCTGCCCTGTTTCAATACTGAACTTGAAGTTGAAGACAGCACTTGACAGGACTAGTCAGCATTATACAACACCTACGTAGATCCTTGTCATTTGATTGGAGGATTGTTGGTCACATGATATTCAATAAATAATACTATTGCACGACCGTGCATTTTGGGTTATATGCAGACTGCGACACGTACGTACCTCTCTGCCCTGCACGTATCCCATTGTTATTAGATGCGCGCATCTGAAGCAGAGGCAATCTGAATGTAATCGAGAAGGCCTGACTCCAACTTTAATTTATCTTTAATATAAGGAGCAAATCAGCAAAGCATAATTTGTTGAAAGATGTTGTATAAAACAAATAATGAATGTTTTTCATTCGTTCAATAGTGCAAATATTTTCATTCGTTGAAAGATTAACGTTAATTCTATTCAACTCGGCCGACGCCTCGTTCAATAAAACATTAATCTTTCAACTCATGAAAATATTCGCACTATTGAACTCATAAGCATTCATTATTTGTATGCTAGGCCTATTACTATTTCTGTTTATCACTCGCCTTTTCTTAAAGTGCGGGTTCAAAGAAAATCACAAATATGGTAAATAACGTATTACTAGAAACTGGTAAGCTAACAGATGGTAATCGTAAAAGTTTAAGGTCAACTACATATCGGGTGATTTATAAAAATACAAATAAAACCACCTCCATAGCATCTGGGATATGCAAGAGATTCGCCAGAAAAATAACGATGTTTTAATGCCGTCACAATATGAACAAATCCTGCCCAAGCAGACGACATCCCATAAAGAATGAACATAATTGCAATGCTATTATTTCTCAAATTATAATGAGTTTAGTGTATATAAATGTGATGGAATTTTACACCATTCAAAAGGGATATGAAACCGATTCTGATAACTAAATTCTTTTGTTTGTAAATACACAGGATAGGGGTTAATGAACAATCAAAGAAACCACACTTTCAAATTTAAAACCCCCTGGAATGATAGCATGGACGCATTTGTTCCCTTTGAAACGCCGAACATACCGCGGTGTATGCAGCTGAAAATACAATGGCGTCTTATTTTTTTTATCGCTGCATTTTTCATCAAAATAATACCATGCGCGGGGTTTAGAGTGAGGCAATAGATTAAACATTTAGCCTGGCGGTAGTGAATTAAGAGAAATAACTGAAGAGAAGATGACCAAACAGGCACTGAAAATGTGTGAGATGTCATCGGACATCGTCTGCTTGTGCAAATCATGTTCAACATGTGACGTCACACATCTCAGCAGCGATCGGAGAGCATTTCATGTGCTATGCTGGGGCTGTATTTAAGCGTTTTGTAATTCATAATAATCTTTAGGTCTACTTCGAATGTTTCCAAGCATTGAATTTTTAAAAACCTTGTCAAATCAAAGTGTCACCTTTGCAATAATGACAATAAAATTACTTTTTAAAATCAATAAACCTTCTCTTTAAAGGTACTATGTCCCATTTGCAGGCCAAAAAAATGAGAAGGTTAAATTCCAACGGCATTTGAAAGACAATACTAATTTAGAACTTCCCTAAAAAAAGGGGGCTTGAAAATGTCTTTAAGTGGGAAAATAACGACTATTAGTTGTCGAATCGACTTAGGAGCTATAGAGCCAGTAAGTAATAGTCTGATTTTTCAGACCATTGTACCGAATGGTCGTACGTTTTATGCTGCGCAAAGATTCAATCAGTTTAATTTTGGCCATTACAAGAAGTGGGTTATTGATGTAGACAAATGCTCATGTACCCTTTACAGCTCATTTTATGTATGTTATTACCAAAGATGAAAAAGCCAGTCAGTCACTCAATAGTGTCTGACAGTGAAGTCTAGCAAGTAAACAGGTTTCCTTGCATAATTTGAATATTAGGACACTGCTAACGTTTAAATTTCACAGATAGGACATACATGACATATTCATAATTCCTGCAAAGTTCTACAGAATTTGATGTTGGCTGCAAAAGGGACATAGTATCTTTAAGCAGGCCTAATATTTAATGAGGAAAAGGGCGAGTGATCAACAGAAATAGCCTTTTAGAATAGACAACGAACACTAGGCCTACACATGTCATTATGATTACAGTATAGTCCTCTACATGTAACTGTAAGCTAATTTGAAACAAGTGGGAAAAATACTACGATAGTACGAACTTAACGAACAAAATAAATGATAACTGAAAGAATAACGTAGTTACAATTAGCCTACAAAGACGATTTAGATCAAGTTACAAAATGTAGTTTAACTCGGATTTAATTTATTTGATATTATTAGCCTCTTCCTCTTTAGTTTATTATTGACGATCTACTATAAACAGTTACATGACATCATTGACATGTTAATGTAAAAAGACACATGGCGAAAATATTTATTCACAAACCTTTTACAGAATGGGCAATATGTCTTGCTGAAGATCATCACATCGTTGGATTGAATATGATCCATCACCACAGCCCGCGATGCTGGGGCGGCAGGCGCCATTTTTCCTGTTTGGCAACCCAATTTGTCGATGTTTCTGATATCCTATTGATCTACACAGCTAAACTTCATCCGATTGCGTGATCAACTTGAATCTTTGTTTTAAAAATGTGAACAATGTGTATTGTTACATGATCTAAACAGATCTAGGCGAGTAGTACGGGTACGGTAAGAGTCTGTCGATATATATGATAGACTCTATGCCGATATATGCGCATATCGCATGCGAGCGTCGAGCGCGCGGAAGCTGCATACTGTATATTGTGTAACAGTCTTGGGCTTGGGCTAGCTGCACGTGCAAAAAAGGGCGCGCTCGACGAATATAGATATTGTTTTACTTTTTTAGGTCCATATAATGTGATCTAATTCTAAGGAGACTTAATTGTTACAGTTAACAAAAAACATAGCCTCCACGGGGCCAGTCCTCCCCTTCGATCGTTAGAATAGAGTTTCCTGAGAAAGAACGTACACCCGAATTTCTTGTAAAAGTTGTAATTTGATTGAATTTTATTAAAATGTGGTATTTATTTATTGCTAAACATGTTGATATGTTTGCCAACTACCTTCGGTCTAATTAAACTTCACCTATACACAATACAAATATATTTGAGTGAGATCAATCGAGCTTCCCATCAAAGGGTGTTTGTGATAATTTCAAAGAAAATGCAGTCCAAAAGAACTTTTTGGCAAAGAATTGTTACAGTCATTACTTAAATTCTTGGAAGGTTAATATTAATTTCTTTGTCAAGGCTGGGTCATTATAGCAACTTGTTCTTTTCTAGCTTAATCAAATGACATTTAAATTCATCCTTTGCCAATAAGTCCTCATGCAAAAAAAAAAAAAAAAAACTCCTGACACAAATAAGAAAGATGATCTATATGACATTTTGTATAATTAATATTTTGTTTATTTGTCAGAAAAAAGGCAGATAGAAAATGGACAAAATTAAATGGAAAAATTGAAGGACAATTTACAAATTTGTTTCAAAAAATAGTTATAAGGCACATCATAGAATGCAATAGTGTATTGCACGATTACATTTCTATTGCTAACAGCTATAATATAACATTGTTACAGATTTTCCTTTTCAATCACAACTAGTCAAGTGAAATTGTTAACTATAAACAGCCTATATGAAGGCAGAATATTTTTTCTTTGTAACTTGGTCTTGAAGACATGATGATAGGCATAATAAGGCATGGAATATAAAATTGAATGATGAAATGTACAAGCATTATACCTTACTTGTATATATTTTTAAGTTCATATAAGAGAGAAATTTCTGTTTCTTCAACAAATATTACACTACAGGCATTTGTACACACGTTTCTCAAGTAATGACAAACACGTACAGGAAAGAAACGAACTAAAACAATGTTTTTCCTCGTATTTCAGAGTAACTTACAATTCAGTATATCACTATGGCTATAGTGGCTGATCAAATGGCATATATTCTTTCAATCTTTCTAAAGGTTTACTTGTTACTGTATGAAAATATTATCTTTTGAATCTTTAGAAAAACTAAAAGCTGGGCTGCATAAAACATAAAGCAGCTGCAATTGAAATTTTCCTTGGATGTTAACTATATAGGACATTCATAATTTACTCACGAATGACATTATGCTAAACCAACACATAAACAAAACTTACTGGAAATGTACAATTAAGGAAGATTCAGTCATCTCCAATATCAAGAATCTTTGATTGGAATTTGTACTGAAAATATGTAGAATGTACATAAATTTTGGAATTTTGAATCTCCAAAAAGGTCATGTACTTCCAATGCTACGCAGGTCAACCTTTTCATTCCAATTCAAGGCACCTATATGAAAAGTCAGATATCACAAATCTAATTTGTACACATCTAAAAGCATATATGCCTCTTTCTATTCAACTTGCTACTTTATACAAAGATAAATGCATCAGTATAGCAATTGGACAAACTGTGGCACATACAACATCAACTTTTGAACTTACAAATATAGGGAGAGAGTAAAAGAAGAAAAGAAGCATACATTTGTACTGTTTTCCCCATCATTAAAATAACCATAATATAATTATTATATTGAATAGAATATATTCATGCATTGATTTGGAAATGCATTCATAAAAAATGACATAATTTGCATGAGGGTGGGGGGTGGTCATGATCATACACAATTTGATTGTTTACATTCCAAGGATTTATAACATTTAATCAAATACCCCAGAAAGGAATGGGTGTAAATCAATAAACTTGATTGCCAACAGATCACTCAAAGCCTCATGAGCCTACATAGCAAGACAGTATCCAAATCTATTTGTCAATTAACATTCTTCATGCAGCTTTGGTTGATGAAAGTAAAGGTTCTCAAATAATCCTGCACTGCTTTATAATTGCACTTTCATCTGGTGTAGATTATTAAGCAAATCACTGGTCTTCATCAAGCCTTATGGACTAATAGCAAAGCACAAAGATGTATCTGTATTCTCTGCACTGAAAGGGGCATACCCTTCATTACCCCCCTCTTCCTCTTACTCCTGCCGTAAATATGTCAGTTCCATGTTACACAATAATAAATTAATTTGATTGGGTATGATCCGAGAGGGAAGCAGACTTAATAGATCATAATTAAATGACAGATCCATTTTGCCTCGACCTTGAGCTCAGGTAATCTGTCTATACCTCATGTAACCATGGCGATACAAAATAACAATGATTGGAAGGATGAAAGGGGTACTATGGTTAGTGGTAGGGGTGAGATTTGATAATGAAGGTCAATGTTATGAGGTTAGGAGATTAAAAAATCCCGTGCTGATAATTCAATTAGTTATGCAGAAAAAGCCAGAAAGCATCCGACTCTATGCTTTAATCTTTTAATGGAACTCTCTCTCTCTCTCTCTCTCTCTCTCTCTTTCTTTCTCACACACACATGCACACAAACAAGATATATGACAGTGAATTATAATAAATATAATGTTGTTACTGTATCAAATCCTTGCCTCTAAAAGTCTGGACTAAGCAAGAGGCTGTAAAATATATGACTTGGCAAACTTGAATGTACGTGTCATAAAAAGGTCACTGGTTTCAACAGTGCATCATGGTCACTAATTAAAGGGTACCGGGGTACTATATAAAAACATGTACATAGAAATGTACAGTATATTCTTGATACATCGAAATACACAGATTAAGTGTGAGATATCAGATGTAAAAAAGTATTATCAATGGGCAGCATAAAATATGCATGAAATTAGAGTGGTTTAGTTCTGGAGAAGTATAAAAATGTAAAAATTGACCAAAACGATATCTTCAGGGAAATTCATAAGTGATATTTGTACCACAACTACATATCAAAATACGGGAGAATATATAATTCACATGCAGTCTACAATGAAATCCACAGGAATGCAAAAAGAAACAGCTATATTACAATTGGATTGTCAAACACAAGGTTATGACGTACAAAATATTCACCAGATGTCAGGCATTGTCTCACAATACAAACAATTTAAACATACAATATACACATGATTTTAGAAAGACAAAGGACATGGAAGAAGAGAAGAAGAAAAAAATCAGTACCGTACTCATTATGAGAGAAACTTTCTGGATACTTTCAAAAAACTACTAATGAATTACATTAACCATGTTAACTTTGAGCTAGATGGTCATTGAAACAACTATTATGACTGCCAACATTTTTATTCAGTTTCTTACAAAATTGATAACCCTATTTATGGTAACTCAATAAATCAATATATTTCAAATTTTCAACTATATCATTTTAGTAGTTCTCTTAGTTTTCTATCATGAGGTATTGAATTCAAAGTCACACATATAAATCTAATATTAGTGAGTGTTGTATTCATGAGTTCTGCGCTATACAAAAACGTTTAATCATCATTATTATAACAATGCACACATTTTCAGTGCCTGTTTTAAATGTCGTCTCTTCTTCACTTATTTCTCTTACTTCACTAGCGTCATTGTAACTGTTTGATTTGTTGCCTGGCTCTAAATTGCAGACATGGTTTTTATTTTGATGAAAAATGCAGCATTATAAAAAATAATTGTAGTTGTAGCTTCACTATGGCCTGTAGGACAGACACCATTGTACATTCAGCTGCATACACCAATGCATGTGCAGCATTTCAACCAGGAACAAACACCATCCATTCTATTATTCAGCGGGCTTTTCAATTCAAAAGTGGGCTGATATATTTCAGTGGTTTCTAAGCAAAAGTTCATAATTAAAATAGTGTGAAATTCATGTTTAAAGCTAATCAAACTCTTATTATTGAGAAATAATTGCACTGAAAATATACCAATTGGTTATAAAAGGACGTCATCTGCTTATGCAGGATTGGTCCCTGATGTGGCGTCATCAAAACGAGGGAAAATTTTCTGATGAAATGCTCCTATACCCCAGGTCCTGAGAGGTGCTTTAATTTGTGTTAATTTGTTATTGTCCGATACGCAGCTGACTTAAGATTGTCATCTGAAAGCTTCTTGGTTTTTATACATTATTGGCCATATTTATGATTTTCAATGAAAGTCTACTTTAAGAGACATATTTTATTTCAGCAACGAACAATAAAGGCTCAATGAAGTAAGGTGAAAGTCACCCTAAGATAGAATTCTAAGAAATAAGATCTTTATTCCTTTTTTTTTTGGGAGAAGTTTGTTAACATTCTGCTGGTCCAAACACCCGTTTACTGCATAATCAACAATCCAGCGTAAATCTTTATCCAATTCTCATAATGTATAGTTTCAGAACTCATGATTACCTTCAACAGTTGGTTAGTTTACCCATGTCTGTAACAGACACCCTGATTTGTATCGTAATATTCGGCACTTTGTTTGTTTCTTTCTTATAATTTAGCAGCATAATCTAATCAGAGACTACCATGGTTAGTATATTCACACAGCTTTAATATATAAAAACTAGATTTACTCTCCTATTTCAATCAAACACACTGCAATCACATGAAAAAATTAACAGTGTTTATACAAATTGTACAAAAATAATGTGCATAGAAATCTTGCATTTTGGCGGTTTTGCTTATACAGCATGATTCCTTATAAAATATCATATAGATTATATAATATTTACATATTCATACCTGAATTTCATATATTTCATCCAACATTTAAATCTACAATAAAAAAACATCTTCCACAAAATAAGATATTTCATAGAAATCCATATTTCTGACATTAAAAATTCTTTGATTATGAAGGCAACTAAAATTTCACAAAAATTCCTGAGAACTGATTGCTTTCTGTTTGTCACTTAAGCAAAACAGAGACATAAATTTATGTAATACAGAACTCGTTATCAATTATATCAAAAGACATATTATTTTCAGCTGCTTGTTATTGTTAAAAAATTATGAACAATTATTGCGGGAGTTATACACTGACACCCAATGGTTTTTTCTCTGACACCAAAAGCATATTGTTTGTTTCCTTGTGGAGCATCTCTTCTTTCCATAACACTATTTATGAAAGTTTTAAAGGCTATGCATGAATGACACTTTGGTTTCACTTTCCAGCATCAAAGGGAATGGCTTTCAAATTAATTACGGCAAGAGAAATCATAACGAGGCTGGTGAGGGTAAGGGCCCTGTAAAGTTCTTTCTTTATATTTCCTTTCAATTATGATAGTCAGCTACAGTCTTGAATCTCTTGATAAAACAATACAGTGCCTAGAAATAGTTTACTAGATGAAGCAATATACGTGCTTGTAAAATAAATACTTATATGTATCCTTCATATTCATATTATCTTTCATGTCTAACTAATTTTGGCATGACAAATTTCAAAATTGTGTACAATCCCTGCAGGATACAATCACATCTGTTCAATCTTCCACAAATCAAATGTGGCAAACTACAAAGCACCAAGTTGCTTTACTATATTCATGTAAATCCTGATTTTCAATATTTTTAAAATTATTTTCTAATCTGGCTGGTAGGATTGAGCAGTGGCAGTTTGTGGCTGTTTGGTCGTTGCTGTTGTCTTCGAGGCGGATAGAAGTCTTGTTGATCCTTGGGATACCTACCCTTCCCATGATACCATGCTGCATTATGCAGGGGCTCCACAGTGTTCGAACGAGGACCCGGCGGGTCTCCGAGAAGTGAAGCAATGTGACTGTTTGGTCCTTGGATGTTACTGTCATAAGGGGATGGAATGTTGCGTCTGTGACTGGTGGTGGACATTTCACTGACTGAACTCTTAGGTCCTCTGGTCCATGTAGAGCTACTGACAGACGAGTAAGAACGTCCATTCACTTGTCTTTGATTGCTCTTATCCTTGCTCCCATTGTTGCTACTTGTTTCATCAGCCATCTCACTGCTCCCAAGTACAGTGTGGCCCTCTGCAAAGGACACACCATCCTCTCTGGTATCAAGGCAGCCATTGTACAGGTACTTGGCTTTCAAGGTAGGTTCCTTGTTGGAAGAGGAGGATGACGATGAAGATGAACTTGATGGCCTACAGTCTTTCTGCTGAGTTCCAGCTGCTGCGGAATGTGCTTTCCTGTTTGTTGAGGATCTAGTTTGAGGTGAACCTGAGCGAGCTTCCGGTGTATGTCAGATGTTGAGAGCTCTGAGCTCTATCTCTCCTGATACCTTGTCCATCTCCTCTCCCTCCCTTGTTTTCCATGTTGTACTGCACACTCCCATGCCTTACACTTCCCCCATACCTACTACCTGGCCGTGGGGATGGACTCCTGTCAATGCTTCTTGGGCTGTTGCGTCCGCTGAAGCTGGAACCCCTGCGGCTTGGTGAACCACTCCTCCCTCCAACACTTAGCAGATCTTGCTCCCTCCAACTGAGGTTGCTCCTGGGATTATTCTTTGTTCTCTTATCCGGAGGCTTGACTGGAGCGCGGTCATAGTCTCCTCTGTCCAGCTCCTTCCGCAGACCCTTGACAGTGTTGCGGATGGCGTGGGTGAGCTTGTGGTGAGCTCCAAACTTGGTGGTGCGAATATCAAGTGCTCTGCTCATCAGCTCCATGGCTTCCTTCTTGCTCTGGAAACTCCCATCATTCCTGAGTAGTCTTCCTGCAAATGAAGAAAGGAATTCCAATGATCAGTATCAGCCTCTTTCGCTTATAACAGATTTTTCAAATCAAGATACCCCTCAAAACAAAATTACTACCATTAGATAATTATTTTAAAAATTGCAAGACAATTCATAACTCTTAATCACATAAATTAATGATCTCAGAATCTGATAAGACCAGTTCTTCTCACCTAAATGAAACAGAGTGGTTGCTACAAGAAGATGATCCTTCCCAAGGGCCTCTTGACGAATCTTCAAAGCTCTCCTGTAATATGCTTCTGCCTTCATTCTGTCATAGCTGTATAAATAAATAAATATTTATGATACATCATTTATGATATTATTGAAAGAAGAGAATTCTGATTGGAAAGTACGACTATTAGACTGATAAATGCTCTGCATACACAGTACATGTACTTCTTTGCTGTTCCGAGTACAATACACTCAATGATACAGTCAATGATACAGTCATGACGTAGATGAAACTGGCTTGGTGACCACCTAGAGCATTAAAAGACTTTTTAAATTTTCTTTGAGCGATTCTCAGTGAATGAAAATCATCTCATTTGGTATATGAATAGCATTGTTATAAAGAAACTTTGTTGGGTATACATACTGCATTTTCTGTTCGTTTTCTATGGCAATAGGTTTGTCAGGTAATTTTAACATCTTATGTGGGAATGAGCCCTTTGCGACACCTTGTATACAAAGACCTCCTAACCAAAGAGACCAGAGAAGAGAGGTCTTTCTTGAAGTGTTCTTTACTTTACTGTACATACCCACAGCGAGCCTTCCCTCTTCCATTCTTCATATTGATATTGAGCATTTACTCCACTCACCTAATCTCATTATCGTACTTGCATAGTAGTCCAGCTAATTCATTGAGTACTTCAGCTACCAGTGGGTGCGCTGAGCCATACCACCTCTCCCTAGTCTGCAGAGCCTCTAGTAGGCATGCCTCGGCTGACCGATAGTCATCCACTTTTATCCTAAGATATGAACAGAAATACATTGTGTGTCCTATTAAAAACTACCTTGCTTTGAGGGGAGGGTGTGGCGGTTGCCAGCAACTTACAACACCCTATGGAAACATGTGTACATCAATATGTTGCAGAAAAATAGATTTATCTCCATCTGTTGGGCCAAACCCAAAATCAAACACATATTTTTTCTTACAATGATGATCGCTTTTTTCCTTCTGACACCTATTGGACATACTAATTTTGATTTGAAAATGCAAAATCTCAGTTGAGTAAAAAACTAAAAATTGTAAAAATACATTTATTCTGAGAACAAAACTATTTCTTCAGATTCATTTAAAGCATGCTCTAACCAAATTCAATATGTTTCAACATAATATCAAGAGACTTTGTTTCTCTGCATTTAGTCACAGAATGAAAAATCATAAGTCACCAAAATAGATGAGTAATATTTAGACAGAAACTCCTTTATATATATATATATATACATGAAAGTGGAAGCAGGTCATCGTGAACATACTTAAGGAATCCCAGGTTCAACTGTGCTGTTGCGATGCCTGCCACGCTCTTTGCTTGTCTCATGCATTGACTGGCCTCCATCAAGACCTCTTCTGCTTCCTCTATCCGCCTATCATGGACAGCCATACTACCGATCCTGTTCAACAGCCGTCCTGTTATCAACAAGTCAAAAAAATCACAAGAATAATATGAGTATGGTAATCTCTGAAGGTTTCTATGGTGAGGATAGATTTAAGTGAGGTTTGCGGTTACACCACGTACGGTTTTGGCAGGGCTGGTTGGCCATGAAAAGGGCCCACTCATGCTCTATCTCTGGTACCCGTGCTCTACCCGGAGATAGCGCATGAATGGGCCCTTTTCAATGCCAACCAACGCTGTTGAAAGATTACGTGGTGTAACCACAAACCTTGCTCCAAAATATATAGTAGTTTATATAGCACCATCCATCTGACGAGTTTTCACAAAAGCAGTCTCTCTTGTCATCCTGGCTTCAGTCAATTTGCCATAAAGGTGTTGAAGTATTAATACAACTGGCACAGGAGAGAGAATTGCATCTAAAGTTAATGTGATGAAGTTCAGCGAATATGCTACAAGACTAATATTTCGTAAGAACTGTAACATGATCCAGGTTAATATCTTAAATCATGACACTACCATCTTGTATCAAACCGTTGTCTGCAATGCCACTCTGTATTGAGGGTTAATATGGAACCTGATAACCTAGGGAAAAACCCCAGTGAGTGAATTTGTCACTGCCCTGCGCGGGTACCGTAATAATCGCACAAATATATCCTTAAATGCTATTACATAAGCTAGGTTTGACTGTAATATCAGCACAATTCTCACAGTAACAAAGAGGTTCTTAGATAACAGAAAAACAGACTGACAACCCCCAAATCATAATGCACTAAGCGCAATCTTCAGTGCCTGGTGTATGAAAATGAATTAATCAAACTCTAATAATTTGAAACTTCACAAACAAAATATTCCAAAAAAGCTCTAAAGGTGAAAGAATTCATTCTAGATGTTTATACCTTTAGTTTCCAGGAGTGGCTTGATGTTGTCATAAGTCTCTTCTTCTATGATATGCTCCAGTGAGTTGAGAGCCTTGCCAAAGAAGCGCTTTGCTTCGTCCTTACGCAACTGGAAGAGGTGTCTATCCCCGATGCTCTCCTGTACCTCAACAAGCAGCAGCTGTTCTTTGTACGTCAATGGGAACATCTAGAATGAGACAGGAAAGTGAAGCAACAGGAGATTTACATCTATCTATCAACCTGCATAGAAATTTAACCAACAAAACAACTTGTTCTAGGGTGTAATAAGACAAGACAAGAAATTCTACTGAAAACCCTCAAGTTGTAGTAGTTTTTCAATGTTGCTTCAACAAAAATGCACAAAGTAACATTTTTAACAAGCATTAAAATATATCAAGGTTCATATTTGTTCTTACTTAAAAACATAAGTAGAATACAAACAATATTTTGCTGCATTTGAGTTTTAAGTACAAGAAAGCCAGACTTAAAAAAAAAATCTTAGATTATGTGTGTTACATAGTGGTCACATAGGCCTAACAGTGAACTATCAATAACAAGTGAAACGCTCTCGGCGGTCTCGCCTGCATTACGCAATTCGATATGATGAAAAATTGAGGTAGGGACATTATTTATAGGCAGGGTGGCCCATATAGCAGGCCCCCAAAATGAAATCTCTGAATCTAATCAGCATTTTGAAGTGAATATTGACTAAGAATATGCAGACCTGAAATGACATTTGACCTTGACTTTGACACCTAAAAGACTAATCACATGATTGGTGATACTTGATAACCCTTATGTTCAAGTTTCATGGAATAGGAATGTATACTTTCAAAATTACAATAAAAATTCAAGATCTTAACGTGATGCCACAACATTGTCTGAGTTTGATGACCGGAAATGACCTTTGACCTTGACTTAGTGACCTGAAATTCTCACATGATTGGGGATACTTGATAACCCTTTAGTCTAAGTTTCATTGAATAACTTATACTTTCAAAATTATATTAAAAATTCAAAAACTTAACCTTGGGTTAAGTTTTTGATGATGATGCCACAACATGGTCTAAGTTTGTTGACCTTAAATGACCTTTGACCTTGACTTTGTGACCTGAAATTCTCCTCACATGATTGGGGATACTTGATAACCCTTTAGTCCTAGTTTCATTGAATAAAAACTTATACTTTCAAAATTATATTAAAAATTCAAAAACTTGACCTTGGTTAAGTTTTTGATGTTGACGCCGCTACCTGAAAAGCGGCGCCTATGTCTCGCTTTTTGCTACGCAGGCGAGACAAAAACTGGCACCTCAGTGATAAGTCAAAAGAAAATAAATTATAGATCAGTAGTTTGGGTTTCTGAATGAGAACCAAGTGAAGAGTGGACTTCCATTTAACTCACATCTATAATCCTGTCATAAGCCAGCATCAACATCTCTTCAGATTGATCAAACGCAGATTTCTCAGCTAGAAACTTTCCAACATGCATCGCAAGAAGTGCACTTCTACACCGTATCCTGTTTTCATCAAGCACTTCTCCCTCCATCTCACTTTCCTCATCTACTTCTTTCTCAGTATCAATCTTTTCCTTGTCTTCACTCTCCTCCCTGTTGCTTGATATTTCAAAAGCATCTCCAAGGGAGTTAACCAAGTCATCTAGCATATCTTGTTCTCCAGGAGCAAAGCTAGCTAGGCTCCTTGAGAGCTCAGAACCATCCGGGATGCTGCTTCCCACTCGGCTCTCTCCTCTCCTATCACTCATTGCCTTCTCTGATTCATCCAATATGCTTCCTTTCTGACTCCTCACATCACTGAAGTTGCTTCCACAAAATGACATATCTCCAGGGCAAGCTGATAATGCTGTAAATTCTTCTTTGACGATCACTTCCTCAACCTGTCCACCCATGCTCATCTCGCTCCTCCTGCTCTCCACCCAACTTCTACTGCTTTCAACGTCACTTATCCTGCTCTCCATCCCATCTCTGCTGCCATCATCTATGCCACTGAATGCACCTAGTGAAAGAGGAGGAAGGGGTGGTGGTGGTGGTGGTCCAGCCTCATCCCTACCAGTGATGCTATCAAGGTCAGTCCTTGTGGCTCGACTCATGGTCAGATCCGCCCCTGGGATATACTCCTCACCCCCACTCTCAAGCGTAGATTTCTCTACAGTGTTCCTGCTTCCTATGCTTTCAAAGTCACTGAAGGTACTAGGCTGGTCTCTGGACCCAAAGGACATGCTAGGAGGACCAGCTTGCTTCCCTCCTGTCAGATCTATCGCATGATTGGAGAGTTGGCTGCTAAAATTGTCTGGACAAGAGAAACAGATGGAAAGAAATATATGGCAATCAAAATAAATCATCAAACATCAATGTCATGATCACATAGCTTATGAACGCTGCAAAAAAAACACCAACATGACATATTACCACAATATTGCTTTACAGTAAAGATATCTTCATGTTTTCCTTTGTCCATCTACCATTACTTTTGTGCTACTTATTTGATATGAACAATATGCCATAGAGAAAGAAAACAAATTTTGAAGTTCATAATGAAAGTTGCATAACTTCAAAAAAATGTTCATTATACTGTAATGAATATAGAAAAGTGTCTTTCATCTTATACAGTCCTTGAAGCACAGTTTATGATGTGAGAAACCATGGGAACTTACCACTCTGCACACCAATGCTGTCATTCTTCTTCACCAGCTTCTTCTTGAATCCGGGCAGCCCCCAGTCCATCCTAGTAGCCGATCTCATCACCATCTCACCCACGTCATCGGCAAAAGATACCTTAGAAGCACTCTTCACCTGGTTAGGGTTGTCCTCCTTACTGACGGCTTGAGATACCATCTTGGTGAGGGAGGTGGTGATGCTGAAGTTCTCCTTGGAGAGACGGTTACAGTAGTGGATGAGATCAAGCTTCAGGGCGATATTCTGGGAGGTGTCGGCCTGCATAGCCAGGAATGTACTGCAGGATAATGACAAAAACGGTAATCATCGTTGGATTTATGATGCACTTTGCACTATTA
Source organism: Mesocentrotus franciscanus (assembly GCA_037976565.1). Taxonomy (NCBI): domain Eukaryota; kingdom Metazoa; phylum Echinodermata; class Echinoidea; order Camarodonta; family Strongylocentrotidae; genus Mesocentrotus; species Mesocentrotus franciscanus. The sequence continues at coordinate 43,619,577 of CP137666.1, forward strand.
GGGAACACAGAGTGCTGAATATTTACTAGCCAAAGTTCATCAGGGCCTCAATGAACTATGCTCATGCACTCAAGGTGTTTCTTCCTATTAAACATGATTCCATCTATCCGGGTAAAGAGAGGCGATGTGCATCACATAGATAATAGGCTGTTTTCACAACCGGCGACGGGGCCTTCTACAATGCTAATCTTAGCGGGGGTCGCACTCAGAGCGAAAATTTCCGCGTAGCGTCCAATTCTATGACGGTATTCAGCCGAATTAGCGTCGGGAGTCGAGCTAATACGGGGTGGCGTGATCAGCCAATCAGAGCGCTTGTTAACTGTGACGGCGAGGCTCGCATGCAAATGGGAGGTACGACTTTTCTGACGTCACGCAAGTGGAAACTCCCGCGTATTCAGAGTTGCAAAATTGCAAATTAGATCGCGACGGTAGCCAGAGTACGGAGACGGTCACAACTCATTTAAAAACCCTGTAGTCAGCACTTGCGTTGTCGTGCGAAAAGATTATTGTCATATCTGAGGTAAGGATTCAAATATATGATAATCAGATTTTGACAGAGTACATAAAACATTAGTGTTTCCATGTCTTTTGGGAGGAAATCATTACTCTGGCCTGAGCTTCACTACTAATACAAAACATTCAAAGCTATCAAAAACATAATGAACAAAAATCCTAAAAAATAACTTAATCAATATGAACACATCGGTTGTAAGAGGCAATTGGAAAAAAAACCATCTAGCTAGAACAGATTGATTACTCTACCAAAGATCCTACAAATGTGTTAACATGCATGTAGAAAGCAACCATGAGACCAACATCTGACAGTCATGCAGGATGACTGTCTTTCAAAAAGGATCTAATCTGATGTTGTTTAACCCAAGACGGCCTGGTTCCAGGATCTACAAACCACTAGACTAGACTCTAAAAACCACTAGACTAGCTAGCCTTCACCACCCCCCCCCCCTTTAGAATTTGACTATCATTAATTACTCAGGATTGGTGACGACTTTGTTGAGCCCACTAACATCCCCGCATCGGTCTAGATGATAGGGGAGTTCCTCCACTCTTCTCCTGGAGGAGGGTTGGTGAAGGAAGTAGTCTGCCAGGTGCTCATGGCACTGCTGCATCTGACCATTCAACATCTGAGGCAGGAAACCAACCCCTGACGATGAGGTCTGGTCATTGGTCAGTCCTGGAATGACACCTAGTTTGAAAGAACGTTACAGTAAGCTGTTAATGTTGATCGAGATAAATGCTTAACGCAGGGAGTGTCTTTAAAAAAAAAATTATTCAGGAGGATGTATACCAATGTCATTGAATGTAGACAAAAAGGGGGGCCCTTACAGGTATGCATTTTGTAGGGCCTAGGATCTAAGGTCGTGATAAGGACAATGGTATACAGAGGAAAAGACAACATATGGATTCATCAATGGATACAAGTTTTTCATGCAATGAAAGTAGCCATCACATTTCAAATTGTATTCAATACACATCATCCCTAGGAAAACAATGGAAGTTGTTCAATTTCACGACAAATATATGGAACCTATGACTTCGAAGATTTCACACACGTTATCTCAATTGCATTGCAAACATACCGTAAATCTCCATGTATAAGGCGCACCCCTATTTTTGAGATTTAAAATATGGGTTTGCTTTTTTGCCGACACCATCTCAGATTCGTCTCTTATTTCAGCGTGCGGTCCTGTTCGGAAACCCAAGCCATGATGCTGGGAATTGGGAAGGATTTTTATTTATTACGACTTTACAGTCAAAAAGTCAAAGTAAAAAAGAATAGTAACAAAGTTGTTTTTAAAACTAAAAATGACAGAAAGTTTCCTCCTGAGTCCAAACCGAAATTTGGACAGGCTAGATTTCGAGTGGTGAGTCGATATCCCCCGTGTAAGTGAGCTGCAGGATACAGGTGAGTGAGCTGGAGACACGGGAGAGCTTCGGCCGGCAAAGTGTTTTGTGAAGGGGTATAATTTATCGAGACTGAAAAAAAAAAAACTCTCTTCCCTTCAAATTAGGAACGTAGTTTAACTTCAAATAGTAGATCCTATTCTTTATTTGCATTATGTAATTCATGTTGAGACACAGAGATTTTCGGAAACCGCTACAAAGTAGCATTTTGAGGACTCAAAATATCCTGTACCTGTGTATTAGGCGCACCCCCGACTTTTGATTTTTCCCGACGGAAAAAAAGTGCGCCTTATACACAGAGATTTACGGTAGGCAAAATTTAATGTTTGCAAGTGGCTGTATTCATACATCGCCATACAGCAAAGACAAGGTCACTTACCGAGCAGAGAATTCAGGACCGCATCCCTCAGGTCTTGGTGGAAGAACCCAAAGAGTCCTCCAGGTCGCTCCACCAGTTCATCAAAGGCAGCTGACCTGAAGAGGGCAAAGTCAAAGCTGGTGACTGCTGATTGACCTTTGTATCCCATCTGCTTCAGGAGGGAGAGGATGTCTGTCTCACTGAGTCCGTGACGAGAGCAGGCCAGGAGGCGAAGAGTCTCGGCTACCCATCCAGTGAAAGCTATATAGGTGATTGATGTGAGTTGATGTAGTGGCCAATTTCAAATCTTACATTCTCATAACGGTAAAATGATTCTTTCCCTTTTGTCACTCTTTTAAAACTCTTTTTTTATTCTCTTTCTCCTGAAAATTCATCAATAATTATGCTAATGAGTCTACTATTTTCATTGTATACAGCAAGAATTAGATGATGCAAAAGAAAGATTATCTTTTCTGTAATTAAAGAGTAAAACACGATATTAAATAATTATATTTTGTCCTTCTACTGTGCAAATGTTTAAAAAATATCGTGTTTAAAAAAGTACCTCTAGCAATAATATGGTATACAGACCTTCTACTGCTGTTAAAAAGCATAGCATGAGGAAACAGCTTGCTAAATGAGGAAAGAGTTCTACTTGGAACATTCCACAAATATCACAGGACAGCAATTCTAAAACATTCCGCCACTAGTTGTATGCTAGATATTTGTATATACCACAAAAAATGTTCTTCATAAAGTAAAAAGAGCATAGTTAAATAAACAAATGTTGTTCTTACGATCGATCTGTCCGAAATTAGACATGGAAGCAGAGAGCCTTCCCTCTGTACTCCACCCGTATTCCTTGGTCCATCGAGATATGATGGACTTCCACAGATCCCTGAATGAGGGAGCCTTGACATATCGCTTCAGTAGATCTGGTAGGTTGTCAAACGTCCCACATACCCGCAGCTCGTTTGCCAGCACCGTGAGAAAGAGAGGTCGAGAGCTGAGCTTGCAGTTGACGATCGTATGTAGGTGGCTAGCATCCAGACATTTGCAATGCATGGCAAGATGGCGCTCAATGACCGCACGCTTGTCTGAGGTGCTCTCAAAGAGAGGGACGGAGAGGGTCTCACAGTCAGGTCTGTTCATCAGGGACTTGTACGTGAGGTCAGAGCGGACAGTGGTGATGATGATCTTGCAATGGGGCGGGAGGACAGCAGGCAGCCATTTCATTTCTTTGACCTGGAAGTTAAACATCAAAAGGTCATGGTTTTATATGTACTCAGATGAGTAACGTTTGGGTTGCCTGCAGACAAGATTTAGTAGGTCTCAATATCTAATTTGAAGGGGAAAAAATGCTTTTGTGTTCACAGGTGCTCTGTTTAGATATTCTACAGGAAAAGAGGAATGCTCGAACAGCAGTTCCTATTTTTATTCTCTATATTTTGTCAGAACTCTTTTTGAGCTTCCCACAGCTGAATCACTCTCTCCTTCCATAATTTTGTTCACTGTTTTAAACTCAGCTTGCAATCAACTAAGCACAATGGAGTTCATAATATAAGAATAAATTTCACAATGTTCAATTGATGAAGGTCACATTAGGTCGTAGCAATAGTTACCTGATGGACTCCCATTCCCATAGTGCTGCCGAGCTCATCTACAGCATCAAGGACCATAACACAAGGACCCATGGCGATGGCTGCTACAAACGCCTCACAGATACGATGAAAGTTAGACAGCTCCTCAGAATCACCATTACTCTCGGCTGGACTGTCACCTGAATCAGCAAGGCAAATATTTGAAGTGAATGTGGACTTAAGTTTAAAAGTACTGATCAATATTTTTTAAATGGTTGGATTTCGCAAATATCTAGTTCAAATTGCCTTAGCAGACATATTAGATAGTTTAAAACAAAACAATCACATGTTAGCATATTATAAGAGATAAGCAATTACTATGGCTCTTTATTTAACATTGTTTACAAAGACAGTCAGAAAAAGCCACATGACCCCAGTAATAGTGCTTTGGGAAATATTTAATTTGTTTTTCTTTGTGTATTAAAGTGGTCTTCTCATTTGGCAGTAATTAAAAGAGAAATCATCACATTTTTTTCCCAACACTTCTTGATTCAATTTGTCACAGTAGGCATTCTCTGCCTTTAGCCTGATATTTCCAGGAACAAATAGAAATAGGTCAACAAACTGTCCACAGTCCAAAAACATTACTAGCATCGGAAACCTATCAACCTTAGCATGATTACTACCAGAGTGGCAGCCTGCTTCCTGTTAACAGCAATGCTGTATATACTGGCAAACGTGTTAGGAATAGAACTTAGAGCTCCATTTCCTGACGCATTTGCTTTGATTGCGGGAGCTTCATGCAAGTTTCCCATCATATTTTTGTGGGTTAATAAATTCTGGTATTAAAAGAAAATGTGCACTAGCCAGCATTTTACAGCTAGAGGCAGAACACTGTTTCTAATAGATGTGCTATGCAAAGTTTAAATTCAAGAAATATATTCCCCTTCAAGGGACCTATTGTCTAAGAAATATAAATTTTGTGCACTTATTGCGGTCAACTACCAAGAAGAAAATTAAGGTAAATCAATTCCTCTCTCTCTCAAGATTGTTATTGTTTATGTTTGCTACATGTCTGCATATACATTGAAAGATTTATGAGATTTCAGGAAGTCATCAAATGACAAGAGGTCAAGGGTCATGATCACAGGTCTAAGAACTACTTCATCTACAAGGCAAGACATACCTCCAAACTCTCCTCTAAGGTCAAAGGTCACTCTCCGGAGGAAGCTACAGATATCAGTACTCAGGGCGCTGGAGCCAACATAGTGGGCCCGGACCTTGACATCTGGGTGTGATGCTCGGAACTGCTTAACCCAATTGGCAACCAATGATGTTTTCCCGCATCCTCTCTCTCCTATCAGGGTCACAATGGACATGGATCCTGGGAGATTTTCCCTGTGCATCATTGAAAAATAGATCAAAAAATTATCAAAAAACTGAAAATGCCAATCTTTAATGACAATAATGATCATAAAAGGTCTCCTTCAGGGTTAAATTGTGGCTAAAAGCAGTTTTTTATATTTAACTACACACAGCTTTTTCAAGGTTGATCCACGATTTACTTCTGGGACATTAGTTGGCTTCATATCATCAAAGATACAGGGCTAAGGTAACATACATGTATAGGATTTTGATTGGGTTATAGGTTAGGTCTAGGGTTAGGAAGTTGGTACAGTGAATGTATAATGTTGAATCAAGGGATGGAGTTAGGAACTGATTGTTGAAAACTTTTACCACTTCGCAATTTTGGTCAGAGCATGTGTAGCATAAAACCATTTCAAAAGAACTAAATAGGCGAGTATCTCTGACTTACATTTTCTTCTTCTTTCCTTTGACTACGACCCATTCATCAACCTTCTCAGCTGTTGAAGGTGTGGTAGGATCCATCCATTCCTCACAGTGATCAGTCATCTTAGTGAAAAGCTTCTGTATCTCAGGGGTCAGTACAAACACTCGACGTCGGGTCTCTGCGTATGCCTCATGGGCTGCCCACTCTCGGAACTGCTCTCCATCTGAAACAAGACAGAGGAGCACAGATACATTTTGTAAATGTAATAATAATGATAATCATAATGCTAATGATGATGATGATGATGATGACGATGATGATGATGATGATAATGATGATAATGATGATGATGACGATGATAATGATGGTGACGATGATGATGATGATGATGATAACGATGACGATGATGATGATGATGATAATGATGATAATGACGATGATGACGATGATAATGATGATGACGATGATGATGATGATGATGATAACGATAATGATGATAATGATAATGATAATGATGATGATGATGATAATGATGATGATGATAATGATAATGATGATTATGATGATGATAATGATGATGATGATGATAACGATAATGATGATGATGATGATGATGATGATGATGATAATGATGATAATAATGATGATAATGACAACAATGATAATGATGATGATAATGATAATGATGATGATGATGATAATGATGATGACGATTATGATGATGATAATGATGATAATAATAACAACAAAAACAACAACAGCAACAACAACAACAAAAATAATAATAATAATATATGAGATTTGTACGGCGCCAAATCTACTTAAAATCAAATGCTCAAGGCGCAAAGGAAAGAAGAAGAAAATATGTACTAAGTTTATTCCTGATTTTTTTTTAAGTATCATGCCAAAAACTAGTTTATATTTTACAAACACTGGAATATTGTAGATTAGTTGAGATGAGTAACAACCTTGAACTTTTGCTATTCACAAAAGTTTTTGCCACAAAAACTGCCATCTTTAACAATTTGGAAATAATTGTTCTTCCCAAGCTTCCATTCTGTATTAAGTGAGAGTCAGACTGATTTGTTTTGGAACAAGATGGTCACAAACATGGTAAAACCAAGACTACTCTACAAGGACATGCTACAGTTTACAACTGATTTTTAAACCATGAAAGAGAGCCATCTCAAAGTGGAATTCCCCCACATTAAAAATAATTAACTATTCAATCCTCAGATGTGCAATCAATGCATACATGTTACACTGTATGTCCCATAGTTACTCACTCTGCAAAACAAACAAAAACATACAAATTTAATCACTTTCTTCAAACTATAAGATAAGCTTAAACACAGACTATATGAGAATTGAAATGCACACATTTTGCAGACTCTCCATTAAATAACTATTGGATATGAAACTTACCAACATCTCCCAGTAATTCATCTAGAGGAGGGTAGAGTTCATTAATGATTTCCATCCAATCATCAAGTACCTTCTGACCAAGCTCTTCAGGAGTACGGTAGAACTGGATCTTCAAACCCTTGTTGATAAGTTTCTGTTTTAAAGCTGTTACTCTCATTTCTGTCTCCTCACTCTCAGCCATGTACATCTGTGTATCAAAATTAACAGAGAGAGAGAGAGAGAGAGAGAGAGAGAGAGAGAGAGAGAGAGAGAGGGGGAGAGAGAGAAAGAGAGAGGGAGAGAGTAAAGATGATCAAACATATTAAACATTGACACAAACATGAACTAAACATACAAAGGTCAGCAGTTCACTTCCTAATATATGCTGCATTGCATTCTTTCATAGGGAAGAAAAGCCATAGAAACTAGAAAGTATTGAGAATTTGTGGTTCTTAGGGTGCGTTCAATCGACACTTTTTCACCCTAGAATCACGGTTTTCAAAGACGTTTAGTTCAAAACACGGTTGCATTCAAGCGATTTTTCGTTGGTCGTAAAAATAAACGTGTTTACAAACACAAACATGAAACGCTGAAAAAGATGCATTTTGTATCATGATTCTGTAGAATCACGGTCGCTAAAATTCGCTTGAACGAACGGAGATCTCAATCATGATTCTATGACGTCATTATCTGTTATATATATTATGGCTACCTATTTCTATTCTTCCTGGGTGGGCTTAAAAAGAGCGAGAATCAGCGTTGATGGAAAATCGCTGAAAATTGCTTGAACGCTCTCCCGCAGTAACCGTGTTTTGTATCGGCGTTTTGAATTGTGATTCATGTTTGTGATTCTAGCTTCAAAAAATCGCTTGAACGCACCTTTAAAAACCCTAATAACTATGTTCTCATCATATTTAGAGGTTAAGAAGAATCAATTCAAGGTCCAATTACGAAAAAATACAGGGGATCCACTTTAAATACCAGAAACAGTAACAAGAAAAGCAGGTTGATTTCCCATTCTGAAAATATGAAAGATTACCAATTATGCATTCACGTATCTTCATAAGTCAAGATGTCATTGTTTTTTATACTTTTATGTTTCACATGCGTATGTATCAAGTCACATTGCATGTTCAATGCCACATTGCATATGTAACACATGAAGACTTTTGTTTCTTTAAGATTTGATTCACAAGTTGTTTTTTTCAAACTGACTGTGCAATCTTTTAGAATTAGGCATTTTACATCTGATAAGCACAAACTAAACAACAACACTATTTCAAGTTATTTATGTTTCATGGTTTTTTCTGCATCAACAGAAAAATAATGATTGGATACTTTTTTAAATATATAATCTAACATTTATTAAAGAAAAAAAAAACATTCGAGAAAAATATGGATTTATGGTTGAGGCATCCTCAATGTAAAACAAGAAGCAAATACCGTAAGTAACCAATCAAATTTAAGAAAGAGAAAACCTCTACAGATTAACTCTAAATTTCATCTTTTTCTTTAAAAAATGTACTGTTGATCTTCTCAGAAAAACTGTCAAAACGCCATCTGTAGACCAAGCCTGGACAAGTGACGGAAGAGTCATCGCGTTACTAAGAGCAACAGACGGGAAATAAACCACGAAACTCATCTCCTGCAAACAAGACCTCCTGAACATTGCAAAACCAAACCAAGTTCTGCAGGCTAAAACCACAACAAATTAAATGAGCAAATTGTCCTGAAATCATAAGTGTGGGTAAAACAAAGAGTAAAATATTTGTAAATTAAATGTTACTGTATCAGGTAATTTATTCTATTATCAGGGCAGTTACAGCCAGGAAAAATGATACTGCTCTCTGATTGATTCTGTTATGAAACTAGATGATTCCATTTAGATTATTTAGAATTTTAGTTTTTCAATTTTAAATGTTTTCTGTTCATTTTGTACTAATGGTGTACGTGCTTAATGCTCTATATGTTTTGTTTTTCTGTACCTACCGGTATCTTCACTTTGACCAAGCAATGTTTTTTATAATTATTATTGTGCTCAAGATGTCATCATATGCTATCACATGCTATACTCTTCATATTCTATTTAAAGTACTCACATTATAATGAATAGTAATCTAAACCAGTTTTCGGTAGATGAACTTAGTGGAATCTTAAAAACATATTTACAAGACTTTTATCTGTACTGCAGAGTCGTCAGAGTAATCACATTCTAATTCACGCTCACATATTGTAGTATGCCTATTTTTAAAAGTTTAAAAGTCTTACCAATTTATGAATTGTATGTTTATAATGTAGGAATAATCATGTTTTTATTTCCTAAGTAACTATTACCAAATTCATTTGATTTATTTCAACGTAATCTTGCCATACATAATTATAACACTTGTATTAAATTTGATTACTGTGCTGCTTAGTATTATTCGGTGTAGAGGTCCCATATGATGGAATGAATTACCAAAATTTATTAAAAATTCCAACTTTTTATGTGAATATAAGAATAGACTAAAAGAATAGACTAAAAGAGTACATATAATTAGTAATTATTTTAATAGATAGTGAATGCAATAACATGCTTGCCTTTTATTAATATCGATACTGTAAACGTAGAAATATTTGCGAATTTTGCGCTTAAGTCGGTGCCCGCGAATTTTAGAACACGCAAAAATATAAGCATGACTTCTTATGCGTGTTTTGAACAGGCTAAATTGCGTGCAACGCGAATTTAAGAACCCGCGAATATGTTTTGGGGTCGCTCAGCGCAATAAAATTAATCACGTGAAAATAACAGCGTTTACAGTATATTGTTTTATTCCTTGATGTGCTTTACAATGTATGTTGTCTTTAGACTTGTATAAATGCCTCTATACAGGACGGGATCATGGACATAAGTTTTACACAAACTTGTTTTGATCTTGCCACATTTACCGGTACATTGTATGTTTTTTCAAGTCGTGTACATGTAAATTCGTCCTATTATCTTCTTAATTTGCATTTATTTGATGTTTGTTTACTTTTTATACTTTTACTTTTTATACTTTTACTTTTGTATATACATGTACTGTAACTGTGTTTCTGTATTTTTAATGCAAATGTGGAAATAAATTGAATTCAATTCAATTCAATTCAATGTAAATATCAAATAGGCCAAGTTTGAGGAAATTACATGTACATTCATTTACAATGGGGCTACTAAATCAATAGACATAATACCATATGAATAGAATTCTTTCCAGGGTGTATTATGTAGAAAATTTACATTAGATGTCCATATCAAAACACTGCGGGAGATCTGCGTATTGCACCATAAGCAGTAACCCTCATAGGCTACACAGTACACATGTATGTAAGGCAAAACATGCAGTAATTTTCATGAGACATTCAGGAAGTGGTGCAATGGAAGATTAAAGGTAGGGCAAAGTTTTGGGAAATTTTGAAAATTGGATGGATAGTAATTCTTTAAAATTTTGATAGATTTGGATGCCCCTGTAGATGTATTATAAGCACTAGAAAATTTAGCCCCTAAAACACTTCTGCTTTTGAGAAATTTCATAATTAAAATTTACCGGTGCTCCGGTAAATTTAAAATATTTCAAATATTTCAAATAGCGCCTAAGGCCATTCCATGGTACAGTAGCTGCGACCATGAAAATCTCAGAATATGCAGTTCTGATATATAATTTCCAAACAGGAATAGCAAATTGGTCGATTGTAGTCAAGAAACATTGTTTTAAATCTAAAGTAATATCAGTCTTGAGAGGGAGCTATACAACATAAAGAGTTTATTATTTACAATTTCATCACTTTAGACTAGATTTCAACCGCGACAACAATCATTGAATATTGTATAATCGCATATGCTTCCAATATGTTCATTAGAACCAAATTCATGACCCCATACCAAAACTTTGTATTACCTTTAACAAAAAGTGTTTAAATCTCTTATCTATAAAATGGGTCAGCAGGATGTACAACAAACATGTGTTTTAAAGTAAAGTACTCCAAAATATACACTGTCACACTGTGAAGTATATTCAATTTCACAGCCCTTCCAGATATTTTCATTTGGAGGTACAGCATGTTGTCATGTCGTTGGCAGTGTTCCAGACAATTTGGCATGAGCATCAAGGATAGTATAAAACTGTATTTTAAACTTTTAAGCCAATGTAGAAAAATATTTCAAAAAGATTAAAGAAATCAAGGTTAAAAGGTCTATTATACATATTTGGATAGACATTTTTAATTCCTTTGAAATCATTACAAGTTACATCTCTATTTATGATGATATACTATAAATATCATTAAACTTTAAGTTTTCATATTGCATGCTGAAAATTTTTTTATTCAAATTCATTGTTTATTTCCTCCCTTTTTAATTTTTAAGGTTTATTAATTTCTTTTAAACTCCCAGGTTTGCTTTGAATTATATTCCAAAAAAAATATATAGAATAATTCAACTACTTTCATAACAATATTAAACCTATCAAACATTTAGAGTAATCACAATTTAAAAAAGAAAGAAAAACAAATCTGACAGCTAGGCAGTATGTAGGTTACATGTAGTATGCACACAATTTTAAAGTAAGAATGCTTCTCTTATCTTCTTTGGACATAAAGACCCTCAATAATTTTATTTTCTTAATTCTGAAGAGATTTAAAGTCTACCAGCATTTTTCAAAATATTACAGCAGTCCTTTGATCAAATGTCACCATGCATTTCTAACAGCAACTCATACCACTAAATAACCCATAATAATCACTGCAGAACATGGTTATGATTGATAAATTATGTAAGTGTTCTTAAGTACATTGTACATGTAGGTACAAAGAGCATGTTTACACTTTACAGAGCACAAACACTTGATTGGATTATTGAAAAAAATGTCTCAAATTCATTATGTAAATTCATGCTTCATGCAAGATTTAGAAGACTTACCTTTAGTTTTTCCTCCCTTTCCTTTTCTGGTAACTCCAGAAACTTGTCCTCAATATGCCTGACATCTCTAACATAGAACCTGCAGTATTTGCTGTCATTCAAGATGGCTGCCTGGATGATCTCTAGCTCTGTAACACTGCAATATTGATAGGCCTCCTGCATAATCCATTCATGTCCCTTGCTTGCAGCAATTAGATAATTCCTATCCAACCAAGACATGTTACGAGGTAGTTTCTCCAGCGATGACGGAAGGAGAGGTGCATCATCGGGCCGGTGCGTGCCATAGCGCTCACCGAGGAGGCAGATGAAGAAAGGACTGCAGCGATTGATGTACTCCAGACATAGGGATATAACATTCCCTGAGCTGCACTGTTCATTGTTGATGCCCCAGCGGAGGTCTGCAGGAGCAAAGAAAGTTCCCCTGGAATGACAGACAGTGTTGAGCTGAGGAAAGACGTAGCGTTGGAGGTGGCCTCTCTCATCCTGGAAGTCTAAGAAGGTGGAGCTGATGAAAGGCCTGATGGACTTACGGAAGGTGAACTGACGCTTGATGGTGCTGAAAGTACGCTGGAGTTTAGGCCGAGGTTTACCCATCCTGGGTTTATTCTACTGTATAGGCCTACCTGTACTGCAAGTACCCGTTGAAGTTAAACACTCACACTGTATGGCAACATGCATCACAGAACTACATCTGTACATGTATGACAAAAAGAAAGACAAACAGGCAATGTTAAATCAATATGGGATTCTAACAAATTTACAGAATTCTCTTCGATGAATAGACCACGATCTTTGTAACAAAACCCTTTTAAAGGTGACCTACTTTGTCAACATGAATATTTTACATTCATTCATAATGAACAAATAAGGCATCTGGGCTTGATTCATGTTCATATCAAAGTCTAACTTGAGAAGGACATAGAGAAAAGAATAGTAATGGTTTCTACAATAGTGTATGGCTGGATGATTTACGCATGTATGTATTGAATGATATCATGATATACATGTACAGTAAACTATAAAAGTTTGTAGTCAATTTACACAGTTCCAACAACAGCACATATCTAGCCCTAAAAAAAAGGCACTTCCTGTGTACAGTTTAAAACCGTTGAACTTTAACAGGTCACATCATGACTCATCATTTGCTTTTTCCCCCCAACTCAAAATTACCTCGTTTTTTTTCTTCTTCCAGTTTCTATATGCACACACACATACGGGTTGGACTATTATAAAATCAAATACAGATGGGAATCATGGGATAATACATGTGTATAACTGCACTGTAGTTAACATAAATGAACCTCGAACCTCCCTATCATAATTAGTGTGAAATCTCTTTGTTTTTTGTTTTGTTTTGTTTTGGGTTTTTGTTTTTGTCTAACATTAATTGCATGAAATTTTTGTTTACTTTTGGAATCTCAGTTACAATATCTTACATACCGGTACATCCTGTAAACAAGAATAACCAATAAAATATCTTTTATACATTCAAACTTAAAAATACAGGTCAGCATACATGTATGAAAATTACTTTTGATATTACATCTTGAAAAAAAAGAAGTTTAAAATGGTACAGGAACTTGAAGACTGAAGAGTAAGCTTATAAATATGAGTCAGTGATGGGGTGATACAATGGACTCCTCTACTTAATATAATTAATGCCAATGGTTATATAGAAATCGACTATTAATTTGTTAACTAAACATGGTCATCCCAAGCATGAACAAAGGTTTTTATTAATTTTTCTTCATTTTTTTACAATCTAATACAAAATAAGAGAGTCCAACACTTTCCAAGCCATGTCAAATGTTTATGAGATAATAATTAAAAAGTACCATTACCGGTAGACTCTATATCTTATTAAATCAAAAGAGTACTGATTTAGTAGATCTACAAAATGTACATGTACCTCTGAGATAGTCCTTACAACATTGTAGGTATAATTCTTTTTTAGGCTGAGATTGAGCTAGATTATTAAATAAGAGATCGATGAGTTGTGTATACAGAAATAAAAACCATCTGGTAACAGTGGTATGCATCCATGGTGAATTATTGATTTGTCAGCCTTCCAAGCTTGGATGTCGTCTGGCTTAGAATTTTTTTTATTGAGTCTAATCTAGAATAGAACTTAAAGGGATCCGGTAACTTTGTCTCAGATTCTGAAACAAAATCCTGGATTTAGCTCATGCTGCAATGATATAAACCTTTAGGTCAGACAGGAACCCCATGACTTTTACAAGCCAATCGCCTGTCTGATTATCAAGATATTTATGATTGGAAATCGAAACCAAATTTTGCGTTTTCCTAACGGTTTTCATAACACTACAGTCTATCGGGGAAAACGAGTATGGTAAAACGAGTATGGTAAAACCGGTCACTCAAAGATTTTTACTTTTTTGAAGCACTTCTTGATCATTTTGAAGCGCAATTTTTTTAGGGCTTCAATATTACACCATATCACAGACACTGATAACATGTAGGGCCTGGCATCTCAGATTACATTGTTAAACAATGTCTTTAAGAAGTAAGACAATCTAGAATAGAACTACATGTAGATCTACACATGTCATATACAGCCAGGTTGTAGTTTAGAATAGAAGTAAGACAATCTAGAAAGTAGAATAGAAGTTAGAACTAGTTAAGAAGTAAGACTAAGACAAAGTCAATGCTGAATTAGACTCTGAACTGCCACTGGCAGTGTGTCACTTTTTAGGATACACATTACATACCCATGGTCCCTACATCAAGTTAATTGGAATCTCACTTTGTCTCGGCTCAGCCACCATCATCTAACTAGAAAAGTCCACTGCACTACCCGAGGCCGAGAACTACCCCTGCACCTCTCCAGTCCTACTCGAAAGCGACTACAGCTACCATTCACAATTAAAAAATTCTACAGAGTCAGACCTCTCTACTCTCTAAAAATAAAATGCATGTTACTCGTTAGCACTTTATACCATATTTTCAGGAAGTTAACTTACCATAACATCATGAATCATGAAAGAAACTGAATATCCTTCGTTTGATATCCCAAGGAAAACTCGGATCCAGAGACAGAGCCAAACAGCTACAATACACTCAACTATTAAACGAGCCAGGCTAGTCCGATTCGTGTTCAATACATGGTTTTACATGTTCACGTAAACCGCATTATTTTCGAGCAGCCGCGCGCTAGCGCTAGCAACAGTTCCCACGATTAACCCTCCCCGATTGTTTACATGCATGCACGGATGGATGCCCAACTAAAAGCAGTTTATAACTGGTACCGCGCTCCTATCATCATTTATTGATTGATTAACAACTTCTATAGAAAGTTCCCATGCTTTAAAAGTAGGCGATGTTCTAAGGGATGTCACATTTGCATGTAGCGGTATATAAACCGATATTTAAATCTGCATGCAACGTTAACATGGAGATCTCATTCATGATAAAGGAGCTAATTGCATGTTGCATGCGTGGGCGTGGCTGGTATCGATGTATCCTAACATTTCAAAGTTAGTCTACGAATGGGACCTTTAAATACAGATAACCTCGCTGATAAACTGCAGATATGGGAGGGGGAGGGAGGGGAGGGGTAGGGGTAGGGGGTAGACGCTTTAATAACATATTCAAATTTTAAGCATACTTTTTAAACATCCGTTACAATGGTTGTTCTTGACAACCTTGAAAGCTTGCTCGATATACTTACCCAACATAGCAACAATAATGTATACATGCAGACTGGATTCCAAGTATTGTTGTTTATTTGTTAATAACAGGTTATACAGTAGGCTTGCAGTTGCACCATGTGAGAGAGGACTCCCCAATCCTCCCTCTCTCACACTTGCAACTGCAAGCCTACTGTATAGGCCTATCTATACATCACCATGCAAGCCGATACTTATAAGCAGCAAATAACAGGTTAATGGTATACTCATCACTATACTTTTGGTTCCCCAGGAAAGAAACGTCCATAAATTTGAATATGCTAGTAAACTGGTCCACTTTAAAACACATTTGACAGTTTAAGGAGAAGGAATCAATGCTAAAGGGGAATGGAAGTTTTTGTCACTTGTCATCAATCGACTTGTTACATACAATTACAATCTAGACTAGAAATCAAATTCCTCATTGAAGTTATAGCTTTATATGGTGCTTGGAATTTGTCCCTTACGGACTATATGCTTTTATCAAGTATCGAAAACCATCAAATTACATACTGCGCCATGTAGGCCTATAGGCTACCGAAACTGAATCTACTTTTGCTCTACCATTGAAATAAAACAGAACTTGAATAGATCTAGTCAAAAGTCAACAGAAATTCAGCATTAATTACTTTTAAGCATCCCTGGACTAATTCGGCCTACTTGTTTCTATATCAATGTGGATGGCCTATCGATCTGGGGATGCATATACAACTGCTGGGCCGTTCCACATAACTTTTTTTTAAATAATTTTACCTTTTCATCACCTTTATTGTCATTATTTCATCATCACAATCATCATCAACGTCATAATCATCATCTGTTTCGATCATCACCATAATCAGCATCACTTCCTCATCACCATAATCATTATCACCACCATCATCATCATCACCATCATTAATATCATCATCATAATCATTATCATCATCCCCAACATCATCACCATATTATCACCATCATCACTATCATCGTCATCGTCATCATAATCATCATCATCATCATCATCATCATCATCATCATCATTATCATCATCGTCTTTGTCATCATCATTTACTATTCCTAATTTTTAATCATATGATAACATCTCAAAACTCTTGTTTTTACGGAGAGATTAATTTCTAGATTAATTCTGTTGATCGGTTTATAAAAATAATATTACAGGGGTCTGAAATCTAAGACACGTAGACTACATGCGACAGACTCGTGCAGTAATTTCCGTGCAGCTAGCTTGCAGTAAGAATACACCGTAAACGCAGTGTTATCCAGCCCGGGGAAGCCCCGGCCCCGGTTGATCTCATCCAGTATATACACTGGACGTACTCAAGAAGAGAGCGCAGCTGGCAACTGAAGGTTTGCTTACCGGGTTCATCTTAAACATTCGGAATATTTACCTATTATGATGAATAGATCACAATACCTGGTATCAGCTTTAAATTTAAGATGTAACATTACATCGAGACACTTTGCGCCATCACGCGGTAAACTGGATTTTCGAGAGAAAATGCTCTGGTCAAATTTAAAATCAATTTTTCGTGATTTGCCACCAGCATCATCGGCAGCAGCATCATCGGCAGCAGCACCAAAGCTCTATTCAACTTCATGTTCAAGTTTAAGATGTTTTCGCCAGAGATTGTGTCCAGATTCAGTCACACGAAGACCACAGTATTTTCAACAAGTGCAGAGGAGAACTTGTAATTCGTGGAATTCTTCATCAAGCAGTGAAACAGAAACGGTGTCTGGTGCAGTGACTAAACTGATGGAGAAATTTGAAAAAGAAGATATTCCAGAACCTGATGTATCTGCTAAGTATATCGTTGCTCATGTCTTGGGAGTGAGGCAGGTAATTAAAGCAATATATATATGTTGTATAGCTAGGAGTAAAACAACTGTGTGTTCATAAACTAGGAAGTTTCATCATGATTCATGTTCAATCATCATAGTTCATAGTATACATCATTGCCATTCATGTGTGTGATAAAAAGAAATACCTACTAGTACTAGTACTACTAGTACTATTACTAACTATGCTCAGATTACAGAGATTCAGAGAATCAACTTGTAATTGTATATGCCTACCGGTACTTGTTTCAATTACAATTCGTTACGCATGAATCTTGTGGCAAGTGAACCCAAATTAAGTGAGTTTCACTTGTACTTTAAAACCCTCTGACCTTTGTTGTCACTGACTGACTGAGGCATGATCTTTTTGAAAACCATCAGCTGATCATGCATTTACAGTCCTCCATGGCTCCATCCCTTCCATGTTTTTACTTAATTCCAAAATCAGGTACCTGCATTTCCTCATTTGAGAATTGTATTTCACATTATGCCTTGTTTCATATGTTTCCTTATTTCTATTCTGTACACTTCTGGATTTTATGTTGTATCGTTTTTTGAAGTGATCAAAGACTGATGGTCAAATGAATAATTCAGATGATTACCAAGACTAACCTACAGTACATAACAAGTACACCAACAGTGCATTTGTAATTTGTATTCTAAGGTATAATATGTAAAGGGTTAGGATCCTAGATTTATAATATCTTTATTAATTCATCAACATCTTTGTGTTTTCAGGTCAGAAATGCATCATCTGTTTATGCTTATTTTGTTATGCAGCTTTCAGAGTTTGCAAGAATAGACCAGTCAAGGATTCTGTCGACCGAGGAGAGAAGTAGAGTCATGGAATTAGCCAGTCAGAAATTGGCAAGGTGAATGAAATATATTTTGAAACATGTCTGAGCTCTCAGCTCTAACATTTCCTGGTTGCATTTTTATTTGGCCTCATGGCCTGTAGGTGGGAATGTTTCAAACTTCATAGTCAATGAAGCTACTTTCTATCCTTAGAATAGAGGATGGGATCCCATCATAGCATGTATAGTAAAGTTTTTATTTATAAGAAGTTGTTCTCAAATATAGGCCTATATTATAAATCAGTGATCAAATAAAGTATACCATTTTATTGTAATTAATATTCCCACTGCTCTACATGCCTATTTGCCTCAGATTTTTAAGATCTTCGATTCTGGATTCTATTTTACTTGGGTTTGATTTTATTGTGTCTTGATATGTTTCAGAGTACCGATGCAGTATATTCTAGAAGAGTGGGATTTCCGTGACCTCACACTGAAGATGAAGGCCCCAGTCTTCATACCTAGACCGGAGACAGAAGTAAGTTACTGTACATACAACAACAAAATATCGAAAATAATATCGCTAGTGATATTCGTTTGTCTGGCAATGTACATGTATGGTCAACAAGGGATCTAAAAGATCACAACGTTTCGTGCGCCGCTGCAACACTTCGCCAGGTTCGGGCCGGCTGGTCTGGGAGTGTCATGGCGGCGTATCGTACGCATCCAAAATTTGGGGATATCGATCCCGTTGTCTCTGTTGAAATTATTGGGATTGAGACGGATATTGATAGCTTCTTTTACCCTCCGTGTGTACCAATGCCGTTCTTGGGAAAAGCTGAGTTGTCAGTACGATACGCTGACATGAGACTCCCCGACCAGCCAGCCCTCACCGGTTGATTCCAACCAGCAGGCGGGCCAAGCCAGCGGCCCGTTGATTGGTTGAGCACGCTATTGTTCCCGCCCAGCAGGCGAGCCGAGCCAGCGGCCCGCTGATTGGTTGAGCACCTGTGTGCGTCGGCCAATAGGCCTTGTCCGTTATTGTTCCAATTATTGATCGAATTAATTGACTGTTGGATCCGCCCGTAGAGTATAAAACATGCTTGCTTACATTAGATTTTATCACCTGACTAAGTGTTGCAGCGACGCATGAAACGTCCTGATCTTTTAGATCCCTTGTTTACAATACATTGCGAGACAAACGAATATCACTAGTGATATTATTTTCGATACTACATCCGCAATGAGTAATATATTTAGCATTAACAACAAAATATGTTCAGATTTTATCCCTAACTGCTATTTAAGCTCTTTTGAGATGATATACTGTATACAGTACATGGAATGCATAAGATGATCTCAGCTTTTGAAGTATTAAAAGTAAGCTTCCATATTTGTTTGAGAAGTAGGAATCTAGATTCAGTGCTTCATGTGTCGGCATTATCCATGTAGTTGAGATTTTGGTGTTATGTGCCCTCTGGGAAAGATTAAGATAATC
Source organism: Mesocentrotus franciscanus (assembly GCA_037976565.1). Lineage (NCBI taxonomy): Eukaryota > Metazoa > Echinodermata > Echinoidea > Camarodonta > Strongylocentrotidae > Mesocentrotus > Mesocentrotus franciscanus. Next base: position 43,639,387 of record CP137666.1, read on the forward strand.
CAGTAATTGTCCGTTGACAAATGATGTCACTATCTACGTCTTACTGGAAGGAACTTAGATTTAGTTTGTTGTCATTATCAATAGTTTTTTTTTTCTTCTCATTTTGATGGGCTCAGTAATAGTAAGACAGACAGAGTTTTACTTCTTTTCTTTGTTCCTCTAATTTCAAATATATTTTAACGATTATCAGAATATCAAATTGGCAATGAATTTGAATGAACTTGAATGATCTTGATCATTTGCATACACTACCTATGTGTACTTGGTACCCAACTTTGTGTAAAATGAAGTGAATGCTATAATAAAATCAAGTCATTTGATGATTTGCCACTGTGCCACTCACATTGTATTCTAGATGCTGGTAGATCTACTTGTCAGTTATTATGAAGAGGATGATGAACTTGATATTCTTGAAGTTGGGTGTGGTTCTGGTGCCATTGGTCTCTCACTCCTCCATGAATTTGAGAAGGTAAGTCCCTTGTTACTTTAGTCATTGGCTGCTGTCCTCTTCTTCTTCTTCTTCTCCTTCTTCCTCTTCCTTCTTTGCCTCCTCCATCTTCGTCTTCTTCTCTTCTTTTATTCTTCTCCTTCTCCTTCCTTTCCTTCTTCCTACAACATGATATAAATCTTTTATTACTCCTACATTCCACCATTACCATTTGCTTCAGTTCGTAGCTTTATTTTCATTGCAAAAGTATGCTTTGTATGCTGATGACTACAGGGAATGTAATTTTTGAAGATCAATGATTTTGTGGACTTTTCTATTATACAGAATGTTTTTACTTTCCATCTATAGGCACATGTCACAGCAATGGATGCAAGCAGGGATGCTGTGATGCTAACACAGGAAAACGCCTCTAGGTACGGTTGATATAAAGGTTTCATGAACAAATCACCCCTTAGGTAATTCCAGCCTTCCCTCCCCTTCCCATCCTCATCTCCCCCAAAAAAAAGATTTTTCTTTGTTGAAGTTTGTTGCTCTCTTGTAGTCTTCGCAATTCAATTCTTGCAATTCACCATACACATGAAGGGAATACTATTTTACTGCACAGTACAGTCTTAGGAATGTTTATGCTTGGTACAATGCATAGCTCACCATAGACAGAAATAACTGTCTGGTATGGGGAATGCCTTGATAAAACTGACATTTGTCAACTTTCCCCATACACACATGCTAACCCTTGTCGCACGAACAAAGGGGGGACTAACTAGCGATTTTTGCCAGAATCCGGTGAAAATAATTGTCCCCAGATTTTCTCTGTCCAGACTCAACGGTTTGATTCATAAATTAGACATGTGAAAGTATATAGATCTAATCATTTATACTATAAAAATAACATTGACAATCAATGCGGAACATAGAAAAATAAGGACTTGCCTTTAGCTAACCTGTCCGACTGTGCAGCTACTGCGTGCGATGGATCCCCACTAACCCACATGATGCACTTCAGTCTCTGTATAGAAGATGTCAGTGGAGCCAGACGTAGACTTCACGGAACAGCCATTGATATCAAGGACTGACAGCATCATGCAAGCAACAAGCTTCAAACCCAAGACCCTCTGGCACTCTGATCTTGCTATCACTGCTCAAGAAAACTTGAGGGCGCGGATTAGCCCCTATAGCCACCTCCAAACCCACAAACCTGAAAATGGTCATCTTCTTTTGTGAGAAGTATGAGCAACACTGAAAACCTACAGATTATTATAAGATACATCTTTTTCTTCCTCATTTTGTTATAATTCAGGCTTGGTGTTAGTAATCGTCTCAGCGTTCATCACACTGCCGTGACTGTTGAGAGTCCTCTACGTATTCATTCTAAGTATGGCAACAGATATGATGTCATTGTCAGCAATCCACCCTACCTATTTACCGAGGATATGGATGATCTCGGCCCAGAAATCTTAAGGTCAGTGAAAAGAAAAGCATCAAAGTTACAAACTGAAGCTTTCCAGAAATAGCTCCATGAGATAGATTTGAGCTGAAATAATCACTTCTTAAATTTGAAGAGTTTCATTCCAAAAGGAGCTAAACCCACTTTGGGTACTTCTGAGTAAATCACCTTTTTTCTTATTTCTCCACTTTCCCTTTAGCAATGTACCTTGATGTTTTTATATATGTTAAAGGTGTCACCCTGGACTAATAATATATAATTAGAAAAAATCTACCAGTTATTTCTGATTTTTACTACATTTTTGGATTTTTATTTTTCGTGGATTTAGCTCCTTTTGGAATGAAACATGATTTTGTACCAAAAATTTGTCATATATTTTCTCAATAAAATCACTGAAATTTATTAAAATTAGTAGCAAAACTTTCCTTTTAAATAATGATAGTGAAATCACAACTAAAAATACCTTTTGAAAAGAAAGTAAACAACATATCCGAGTTTCATTCCAAAAGGAACTAAATCCGTTTCATTCCAAAAGGAGCTAAATCCATGTTTTATTCCAAAAGGAGCTAAATCCACAAAATCTAAAAATTTAGTAAAAATCAGAAATAACTGGTATATTTTTTTTCTTCTCATACATTATTGGTCCAGGGTGACACCTTTAACTTATACATGTATAACAACATGAAGGTACATGGCTAAAGGGAAAGTGGAGAAATAAAAAAGGTGATTTACTTATAAGTACCCAAAGTGGATTTAGCTCCTTTTGGAATGAAACATGATATTGTACCTAAACATTTTCAAACTTCCGGGTGAAATTTTAGAATGCGATATAGTGCATTTTGTCCCCATGTAGGAAATCATTATTTTAAGACAAAAAACTCAATATGGATTTAGCTCCTTTTGGAATCACGCTCCTAATTTTTCATCTTTTGGTTGGGTAAATTAAGCACTGTCATTGTTATTGGACTAGGATGACATTCTTCAAACTATATCTCGAGTGAGTGTGGGTGATTTTATAATGTCCCTATCAGGGCAAATATCAGAAGATTGTTTACATTGAAACACTGTAAAAAGGACTGTTTCTGAGCAGTCTTCTCCAGGAAACTGAGGACAGTCAAAGCTGCCTCAAAATACCAATCACAGAAAACCACTTTTGATTCCATTGATCAGCAATTTGTATGAAGAGCTTACATGTATACACAGACCACGGGCACCACTTGCCTGTTTCCCACAAGTGCTCTTTGCATAAAGGACAATAACATTAGGGTCTTGCATAGCACTCACATTATCTGTGCATGGTACTTGAGTTGGTCCAACATTCCCCTGCCTTCATCATTCAAGGATAATCTTCCTACCGGGTGCTCATTTACTACACCTGGGTAGAGATGGGCAAGCCTATTGATCCCTTTTCACTGGAAATTACTGCGTCAATGCTTGAACCCCACAACCTTTGCATCTTCAGTCCAGTGTTCAATCCACTTCACTATGATGCCTGTACCCAGGTTTAAAGACACATGCATGTAAGCATGGGTTCTCATGGGGATTATGACACAATCCAAGTATTTACCCAATAACAGATGTTATCGATCATTGGGAGTCGCCTTAAATTTTTTACGCACCACCTCTTTTATGTAATGCACTGCTCCGTCCTCCAATTGCCCCATAAGGGAAGTTTTCATCATGCATTTCCCTCACCCAAAGATTCTCTGAGAGACTGGGGGAATTTCTTGCTGGGGAGACATCAAGTTTGCTGTGTGCTAGACTTTTACACCCGTTAATAGTATCCTACCATGTCTGGTGTCTGCCAAGAATAACCTAATGCACATGGAAATTACCTACCTTATCCCTTTAAGTGGATATGCTTATCCTCTGTACTCTCTTTTTTGTTTCTAGGAATGAAGACCCGATGGCTCTTGACGCAGGTGCTGAAGGTATGGATGTCATCAAGGCAATCATCAAACATGCCAGGTTTCTTCTCAAACCACATGGGTTGATATGGCTAGAAACAGACACCAGACACCATCAGATGATACAAGACTGGCTGGTAGAGCATCCAGCATTCTCTGTTCAGTTCAACGACAGTTTCGTGGACTTTACAGACAGGTATTCTGAAACAGGTTTAAAAAACTTTCCATTTTCTGCAGCATTTGAAGTTTGAAGGCCTAAAACCGTTCTAAACAGTATATTTAGTAGACTATTTTTATCATCATAATTTGTGTTTCTCATACAGCATCATAAGAAATAAATGAATATTGGGCACGTTTTGTATCACAGAAAACATTGAATTGCGTTGCTTCGGTCAAAGATAAACCGTAGTACAAATATATTGTCTGTTCAGACCTAGAAGGGTGATAACTCTGTGTTACGGTATAGGAGATCATGAGTCAACACACTTTTGGCTCCAAACAGACGATATCACCTTATCATTAATAACTACTCATTCAATAAACATCTTTATATGTTCTTTTGGTTGATTACAGAGCAAGGTTTTGTCAGCTAGAGTATACTCCATGACACAGAGATATCACCCAGCATGGCACAGGAGAAGACAAGATGTGACCTTATGCTCCTCAAGACTTGCAGATGTCATATGAGAGATACATGTCCTTCCAGAAGTTGGAGAAAGAAAGAAGTTCTCACCAAGTCCATGTGAAAACGGAACTGATGAGAGAGAAATCTTTGGGACCAGACTGACAATAATTTGCCAAGGATATTTATCAATCATGATCAGTTGTTATCAGGATCTGATATTCATTGGACAAAATTATGGAAAGTACTCCCAAAAGTCGAGGAAGAGAAAGTTAGAAGTCTGTAGGACCACAGTGCGAAACCAATTCATTGTTAGCTTGTGGGGCTTGTATAAGGTAGTGTGTCAAACGTCAAATGAGACAGGAGTGCAACACTCACACTTTGTATATATTTATTGGTACCACATGTTTGCTTACAATCTCTCGGCGTGCATTTCTTGAATCTAACTGGAATCCCTTGGTTTTCTTTGTGAAATTTCAAAGTCATGGATGAGGAATCTAGTGATTCAATAGATGACATTCATTTGTGGGCTATTGATGCTTTGAAGGATTTTCTGCGTCCTCCTTTTCCTCCTCGAGATGTCATGCGGTACATTTTTGTTAATTATTGCAATTGATGTACATACATGTACTTTGGAATGCTTTGATATTATTCTTGTACTTTTTTTCCTTTGATACAACTATTTTGTAATTCCTATTCCACTTCATTTGCAATCAGTCACCTTCCCACACGCAGACACTCGAACACATTTCATACAGTCTGTAAACACACACACACAAACATGCATACCAACACAGACATGCACATACACTCAGATATCATGTACTTCCATGCTTGCATGCAATCCATGGTAAATATTAAAAACATAATTTTGAAATTGAATTGAACACATTTTATTATGCCTCCGCTACAAAGTAGCCGGAGGCATTATGTTTTCTGGTTGTCCGTCCGTCCGTACGTCCGTATGTACGTACGTACGTCCCGTTCTCGTGATCGCGTTATCTCAAGAACCAATTGATGGAATACCGCCAAACTTGGGTCATGTATGCATCTTGCAGAGCTAATGAACTGATTAGATTTTGAGGTCACGAGGTCAAAGGTCACAGGGCTCATTATGTATGCAAAAATAGCTCGTGATCGTGTTATCTCAAGAACCGATTGATGGATTACCGCCAAACTTTGGTCATGTTCGTATCTTGCAGAGCTAATAAACTGATTAGATTTTGGGGTCACGAGGTCAAAGGTCACAGGGCTCATTATGTATGCAAAAATACAGTTGTAGCTCGTGATCACGTTATCTCAAGAACCGATTGATGGATTACCGCCAAACTTGGGTCATGTATGTATCTTGCAGAGCCAATGAACTGATTAGATTTGGGGGTCACCTGGTCAAAGGTCACAGGGCTCATTATGTATCCTAAAATAGCTCGTGATTACGTTATCATTAGAACCAACAGATGGATTACAATCAAACTTGAATTTTTAAAATTGCTTCCATTTTGGTTTGTAAAATTGCTCTATGGCAGAGGCATCATTTTCAACTGCGCGCAGTTGAAGTTCCATCTAGTTTTTTGTTTCAAGTTCATAATCATATTGCAGCTATAAATATATACTGTACTGCCACCGTGGTAACTGCTTATTCGAATAGTTTGTGACCAACAGTATTTATCCTTATCAAATAAATGCAGTGAAACCTATACAAATTTCTAGGTACGGCTGAATTTACTTTGTTATATCCAAATCATTTGATTTCATAACGAGTATGAAAAGGAATATAATGAAGAACTAGACCTGCAAAATTATCTTGTTATATAAGAATTCTGGTACATGCTTATTGTTCATGTATAACTAAAACAATGTTCTTCATATTGAAAATTTACTGTATCTATCCGCTTAATATTAAACATGCACATGCAATTTATCAATTATCTAAGAAACACTTTACTTGTATGTAAATGTATATTAACTACGGTACTTCTTAGTTTGTTCTAAAAATCACAGAATTCATTTCCACTGTACCTGCAAATTATGTGAAACATTACTTGTTTGTTGCTTCTCTTGTGAACTACTGCAACGCAAAATACTAACGTAGTCCAATAAAATGGTGATTAAAAATGTAACTCAGTCTGCTGCATGTTGTCATAAGTATTGTGAGATGTAAATTGCACTGAGATGGGATGCAAGTTGGCTAGAATATATAGTGTCAATTTTGTGTTGATAAATGAAATACAAGATCTCTGTGACATCCAAAGGGAATCGGTAAAATTTTCTGTTTGTGAGAAAAATGCATAGAATTGGTATGGATGAATGATAATGATAAAATAAGAATTCTGATATGCTATTTAGCAAATTATCCGAGCAGAAACTAAATAAAATGAGAAAAATGAGCTGAAGACAATGTCTCTTGAAAAGAATCAAAACAACACTGGTGGGAGATCATTTTAAGGAATGTGAGCCTATTGTGCATTATGACAAATGAGAAAGGGGGAAAAAAATTGGATGAATTAAAATGGTAAATTTTAGTTATTACAAGGTTGACAGGACTGCTCATTAAACCAGTTGAAAAAGGCATATGAGATCTTTCACAAAAGCTTTTGCTGCATGTGCAACATACAAAATTGAAATAAAATTCAAGACAACTACGATTTTAATCTTTTCAACTTTAATCCATTGATACAAATTAAAACTTTGAATGTCAAGACTTGCAGAATATATTTCATATGAAAAATATAATTACTGGCATTACTTAAATTAATATAATTGCCATATCATGAATTCTTAAAACCCAATTTTTAACAATGTCTATTTAATAAGAGATTGCATAAGTTCATAAAGGCTGTACAAACTACAATTACATGTATGTCATTAATCAGTGTGATACATTTAAAAGTAAGGTTTCCCTGGGAATAAGGATTTCATTCTCCCTACTGCCCTTTCAATATGTATAACAAGCAATTGTATTTTTTGTTGTTCTTGCAACATCTTCCTGCATTTGCTGCTCCTTCTTTGATAAGGAATCCTTTATCAGCTAAAAGAGTGTGCCCAGGATCCTGCAAATCAAATACTCCTGATTATCTAGTAATGTGCACATCTGAAGCCCTCCCACCCCTTGCTCTTGACAGGAAAGAAAGTGTACCATTGGTGCAATACACACTGAAGATTTTACAGTATTGTGGTGTTTGTAATCTGAGATTTCTGTGTCACTCGATAAATACTTCTGTGCAGTCTATTGTGCAGTGTAGATGCCTGTCTTTTGTTCTAAGAGATGTGGGGATCATTAAACAGCTCTTTACTTGATTTGGCCAGACAATCTATGGTTTCAATGCTTTTGAGAGAAGTTTAATCCAGAAAATACATGTATACCTATGACAATATGGGATACAGTAGCTGAAGAAACTATGAATAAAGAGCCAAGAAATTATAGACTTAATGCAAGCCTTAACTTGAGAAGAACAAGAATATATTCTTGCTTCAAGGTTAGAGATCTTGATGGGCCTTGTTTTTTTGTGTGGAATGTTCTCCAGCTTGTCTAGGTGAAGACACAGGTGAAGAAATAGGTGATTGTCTTGGTGATGAACTTGGTGACGAGTGTGGAGAAGATTTTTCTCCTATCCTATATCTCATCTTCTTTGCCTTTGGCTCCAAGAAGGAATGAAGACTTTCCAACTTTTCTTTGGAGCTGATGCAAGTATACATATTCACTGTTTCATCTGATTTCGTTACAATATTTACTGGGTGTTGGTGCTTTGACTTAGCTTCTTGCTCTCTGAGTTTATTCCTTAGTTTCATGATAATTGTATCAAGATTCCGAACATGTTCTTCTTTTCCAGTGCATTGTACACATTCTCTTTTGCTGGGTGATTTAACATAGTCATGATCATTAAGGTCTTGGAATGTTTTCTGCATTGGAGCTGTATCAATTTCATCCTCAGCATGCTCTAAAATATCCCCATCCTCAACAGAACTGCTTGTAGATGGTAGGTCTCTTTTGCTCTTACTTTTTGCCTTGGCTTCTTGGAGGACCTGTGGATGTGGTGGTCTTTCTTTGGGTGGTTGCCTTGGGGACTTTGATGCTGAAGATGGTCTCCGGTAGCCTGCATTTTCCGTTGGATCAGGCCATGAGTCTGTAGGCTCTCCTTCTTTAAAATGTCTTGAGCATATTCGGTCGTAGCTTTTTGGCTGCCAATTCCAACCATCTTTGTTTTTTCTGTTCACTATTTCTATCCAGTGTTTACGTTTTTCCGGTTGTTCTTTATCAGATGGAAATGGAAAGAGTGTAAATGGAGGGTGGCAAATACAGCTTCCATTCTTTTGTCCATGTACGTCACACAGTCGAGAGTACCATGCATCTAAATGTCTTGTACTATTTGAACAACCGATGATGGCACATACCCTTACCATGATGAATCTATTAGAGAGAGAAAAAAGAAAAAAAAACATTCACACTATTATTCTGATTATTCCTACAACTTTGTCAACGTGTCGTTAAAGGTAATGCAAAGTTTTGGGAAATTTTGAAATTGGATGGATAGTAATTCTTTAAATTTTGGATATATTTGGATGCCCCTGTGGATGTATTACGAGCACTAACAAATTTAGCCCCTAAAACACTTCTGCATTCGAGCAAATTGAATAATCAAAATTTACTGGTGCTCCCGGTAAATTTCAAATAGCGCCTAAGGACATTCCATGGTAGCTGCGACCATGAAAATCTCAGAATATGCAGTTCTGATATATAATTTCCAAATGGGAATAGCAAATCGGTCGATTGTAGTCTAGAAACATTGTTTTAAAGCTAAAGTAATATCAGTCTTGAGAGGGCGCTATACAACATAAAGAGTTTATTATTTACACTTTCATCACTTTAGACTCTATTTCAACCGCGATTTATAACGATCATTAAATATTGTAAAATCGCATATGCTTCCAATATATTCATTTGAACCTAATTCATGACCCCATACCAAAACTTTGTAATACCTTTAAAGATAAAGACCAGTTCTGGTCATGCGATTGCATTGTGAAAGAAACGCTGTGGAATCGATCAGAAAAGGTTGATCATCTAGCATATAAGTATTGGTGTGTACTGCAAGGTTCTGAAATCATCAAAATGATAAGAAATTTGGCCCATGCAGTCTTGGTAAAGTTACAAGCACTGTACACAGAAAGATGTATATGGGACTGAGCGACCACGTGCGCGATATCTATTTGGTCCCAATAGATATAGTAATTTACCAAATATATCAATTAGTAGGCGGTTTCCCGACTTTCCGGCAAAATTTGTATCATCACGTATTAGTCAAAACATATTCTTTCACATGATTGGTAATGAGAGCTTCCATTTCATTTTTTTGAGAGAGGGGCGTTTCCAAAACTGGTCTTTACCTTTAAGGTTGCTATACATTACCCTCTCAACTAACTCTAAAAGTCTTGTATTTTTTTTTACCACCAAGTGGCAATAGATTTAAATTACCATTCCCACTGATCTAAAATTCTTAATATATTCCTTCAATCTTTGTATATAACATATATTAATATTTTCCTTGTACACACATGTGTAGCGGTTCAACATTCTACTGTGTAAATAAGTTATAGTTCCTTCACCTTTCTGTCACCTTTTCATTGGCATGCGTCCGCATTCTTTATTTATTTTTAGACGCGCTATTGTACTGTTGACGTCACAATGGTATGCAAATTCTTCAGTATGCTTGCGCGTTGCTGTTGTAAATTTATTGTGTTATGCGTGCCGATCCCATTTGATAGGTGTGTTTTGCCTATTTAGTAATGTATTTTTGCCATTTTGTGTCACTTAAAGTTTAATAATATTCAAAATGATTGCTTGGGTGATAATTACATTTTTATATTGCTCTATATTCTTCAATTCAATAATAATTTTAAATCTGGAAGTTTTATTAAGATAGTATTCTAGTTGACTCCAGTAGCACAAATAGTGTGTGTTTTGTCATTCTTGGTTTTATTGGTAATTGTAAAAGTTTGCTGCCATTGGTCAGTTTTTTCTTCTTAGATTGGCTCTTTATATTGGCCAATCCCTTGGGGCTAAAGTTAATTTTTGGCTTTGGCTAGTCAGTCGCCTTTAAACCTTCGACTTGAAAGGTTCAATTTTTTGTCTGATTTTGAGCTCAGTTGTCCTTTACTTAATTTCACTTATTTACGTGCTTCAGTTGATCTCCTATAGACCTCTACGTTTTATTACGTTTATCAGGAAATTTTATTTTCCTGAGCAATTTTCACTTCAACAATACGTCAACCTTTCATTGATTACTTTTTGGCGACCATATTTTTTAGTAATCAATCTTCAACAAACTTTTGGCATGTCAACTTTTTATCTGCCGTCTCCAACGGGCTGGTAGTCTTCCAGTGGAACGTTTTAATCATGACCGACATGGCGCTTGATTCTCCGCTGGGAGCTCCAGTTTCTTCGTTCCGGTAGCTCTTTTCCCACACGAGCTCGACCTCACCGTAGTTCGTCTGACAGTTCATCACAGAGTTCGACTCACTGCAACTCTGATGAATTTCACCATCAAAGTCCGGCTCATTCATCGAGCGACTCACTGCTCAGCATTACCACCGGCTTTTGATGTCTGCATTTCTTCTCTGGCCTCCCGACATCGAGCGACTCACTGCTTCGTCTTCGAGCGCCACATTTCTTCTCTTCTCTTCTCGCCTGAGAGTTTCTTCATCATCATCATGAGCGTCAGCATCGAGATTCTTCACGGCTCTTCAGCCACGACAACGAAGCTACATCTCCGCCATCAAGCCTCCGCACCATCATCGCGTGAGCCCCTTCCTTCGTTTCATCCATCATCTTCATTGGACTTTCGACATCATTTCACTCTGTCGTAAGCTTTAGACCCTCTATATATTTATTGCATTTATTCATGTTCATCCTCATCTAGATCTATGTCCGTTTCATGTAACTTCGTGCAATATTCTCATTCATCTGATTCATATTCTGAATCCTTTATTTGCTTGCATGACTGCACTTTGCAAGTGTTCAGTCTGCATTATTCAGTAGACCTACCCAATAAAATAACGAAAAGGGAATACTTTTGTTACTGTATTTTATTGTCAGTTCAACCTTGCTTCCTCGTAGCTAAATAAAAATAGAGTTATGTTGTTGTGTGATTAGTGAACACGCCTTTACAATCTTTCATTCACAATACACCACTCACATACATATCTCTAAACATGTATGTAGAAAACTCTTGTACATGTACATGTACGTAGGAAACTCTAAAATATTCTCCACCATCGAAGAGGTATACTCTTCTCTCAAATTCTCTGGTGAATAATTAAATACTAACTCATCAGATCACCCCCGTCATAAATGTGGATTCACTGGATTATCAATGTCATTAAAGGGGAAGTCCACCTGATATTAAGTTGGTTTTAATAGAAGCAGAGAAATGAGAGGAACAGGTCAGTGAAAGTTTGAGCAAATTGCGATTAAAAATAAGAAAGTTATTAATTTTTGAAGTTGCAGTCAATCAAACACAAATTGGCAACAATGTGATGTTTCTTGCGAGCTCCTTTTCAATTTGCTCTGTACGCATACAATTTCATTTTCTTAGTTATTGATGACAGAATAGATTTTTTCCAGACAGGGGAAGTATAAAAACATATTTGCAATAATTATATTTAGGGTGCATGTATGATTGAAAATTTTCTTGAGGGAAAATGAAAATTTCTATTCTATTTTGTACAGTGCAAATGTTGTTGTCTAGTTCAGCGTTATATGGCAATCAATCGAATTTTACTGATTGGGAGGGGATCTCGCATATGCGTCCCAGAGTTGCCAATTTGTGTTTGATCGATAACAATTTCAAAAATTCATTACTTTCTTATTTTTAATTGGAATTTCCTTAAACTTTCACTGACCTGGGGAGTGTTTCGCAAAGACTAAGATCGACTTTAAGTTTCTTAACTATGGCAGGCCGTTCATGCCACTGTTTGCTCTCACCATTTACTGGCATTGTTCTCTCAAGGGACGTACAAATCATAGTCACAAATCTACAGAATTTACATTTTTTTATAATTCATTATTGAAGGAAAAAATATTATCTAAAGACCATAATGGTGAGAGCAAACAGCTAGTGGCACGAATGGCCTGCCATAGTTAAGTCCAACTTAAAGTCGATCTTAGTCTTTGTGAAACACCCCCCATGCAGGCTAGCTGACAGCAGAGCTTGACCGAGCTAGCATTTAATTGGTTTGCTCAGTTAAATAATTAAGCATCATGAAGTCGTTAGCAACTAACCAAATGAAAATAAAACAAAAATTCAATAAATATTTCTGCTAGAATTTTGAACTCCTACCCATGCAGTAAATTGCATATCTGATTGCACAGTTAGAATTTTTTTTCTTTTTTGGTCACATCAACTGCATGCTTGCACTGGAGACAAGACCTATATAAGGCTATAGCCTATATAGCTATAGCCTCCTTCTCTTAGGCTGAGTACTGAGCCTCGACTCGAGCTCAAGTCGAAGGTTAGCTTTTAGCTAGGACTAGTAGGAGTTGGAATTGGTCAAAATCTCAGCTGTTTCCCTAGAGCTTTGATGTTCTAAACAGTTTTCCCCATTCCATAAACTCAGGTAATATAAGGGGAGAAGTAGAAAGTTGATGGTAAAAAGGACTACACTATAAGCAAAGAAAGATCTTACGTACCACTTTACCCTGTGTGCACTACGTGAAGCGAAGACACCCCGAGAGCGATTGTAAACATTACGGGATATGTCCCATTTGACCTTTGACACATGACGTCATGCAGCCTCACTGCACTGATCTGTACGGAAACCATAAGCTCTATGACGGAAATAGATCAGTGGCTCGCGATCGCTGGTTATCCGATCGAGCCACGTACTATCAGGGGCGGCGATCCTTTTTTTTTAGGAGGGGATCGTCCCCCCCCCGGAAAATTTGAAAAAGTGCCCCCAAAAATGTAAAGACTGCAACACGCTTTTAGGCTCTGGAGGGCCCAAGAGTGCAGTGTTTAGACTAATAAAAATGCAAAAATCTCTCTCGCATAATATCTTCAAAATGTACAAGTAAATATTGTAGAAAATCTGTAGTTTCGCCCCCCGGTCATGAAAAGAAATCGCCGCCCCTGCGTACTATTATGATCACTTTTAAACTTGAAAAGCTGTTTAATGCCAAGAATAGAACTCTTTTAAAATTAGGCTTGCTAAGTTTGTATATCATGGTGATATTGAAGCCACCATTTTAGCCCTCCCATATATAGCTCATGCATCGATCTCCTAGCTTCGCGGCTAGGATTTAAGCGCGTAGCTCGGATTTAATTTTAGGGGGCGCTAGTGAGCACGCGAAGCGTACGAATCACTTACAGAGCGCGCCGCGAGCGCGCTCCGCTCCCTAGGGGTGCAGCTGGGGGATGACGATTCGTTGTACCAGTCGACTCTTAATCCTTGTCTGAATTCATTTCCCCCTCCCGCGCGAAGCGCGAAAGCTTTGACGTTTCATCGAATTATTAGAGAAAGATGACGATTCGTTGTACCGTTCTCGACTCTTAATCCTTGTCTGAATTCAGGTTCCCCCTCACCCCATCCCGCGCGAAGCGCGAAAGCTTTGACGTTTCATCAAATTATTAGAGAAAGATGACGATTCGATCGTTGTACCGTTCTCGACTCTTAATCCTTGTCTGAATTCAGTTTCCCCCCTCCCGCGGCCGCGCGAAGCGCGACTAAGCTTTGACGTTTCATTAAATTTATTATTATAGAGGAAGAAGACGATTCGTTGTACCGTTCTTGAGTCTTAATCCTTGTCTGGATTCAGTCCCCTCCCCTCCCGCGCAAAGCGCGGAAGCTTTGGCGTTTTATTAAATTATTAGAGAAAGCCAAGACGATTCGTTGTACCGTTCTCGACTCTTGTCTTTGTCTGCTCCTTTTTCTTCCTACGTCCTCTCCCTTTTTTTCTCTTCTCTCTCTCTCTCTCTCTCTCTTTTTTTTTGGGGGCCGGCGTTTTTTGGGGGCGACCGCCCCCACCGCCCCCTGGCTAGTGTACGCGTCGCTTCGCGGCCTCTAATGTACGTTAAGAGAATGATAAAGAAGTTCAAAATTAACAGTTCAAATACTGTCAGTGTATAATACGGGTAACAATTAAAATCTCATTAGTACATGTAGTACTATTCATTTATTTACTTATCTATATATATATATATATATATATTTAACGATAAGTACACCCTCTTATTTAGTCTTTATTTTTGTTAATACTTTTTTCTTTCCTCATATCTGTAACTAGATAATAAAAAGTATTCACAAACTTATTGACTATAATTATAGTATATACCGTTTGAATATTATGTTGTAAATGTAGATTTTATATTCATGTTTTTTTGCCAAGTTGCTATTTGTTAGCCTTTAATTTTGTCCCCATGTGGCCAAAGGGAGCTACTAGGCCTATGTACATTGTATTTGGGTTTTTACAGACGTGTATCAATCAGATATGATTACTTACGAAAGATGTGATTCAGTTTCGAACCGGGGTCGCCTGAGCCAGTTTGTAGGCGAAGACAGAGAGCTGACCATGTGAACAATGCAGCTAGACCAACTCATGAATTGCATACATATCAATACAATGAAAACGTGACTTTTAGTGGTCAGAATAAAGTGGTTTCCTGTACTTTTGTGTACAAGGTTGTATTCTCCTAATTTATCATTATATTCATAACACATTTACAGAACACCAAACTGTCATTATGTCACTATGCCACAGATTGCAAACTTATTGCTCAATAGCCCAAGGCAATCGGAAAATGATGCAGGCCGGATTTTGGTTTTTACCTTTTCTAAATTACATGGAGAGCCAGCCAATAATCCAGAATTTCAATGCAGCTTCCCGAGAGCCTATTTTCACATCTTTATTTTCTATCCCCGATGTTTTCTTTACCCTTAGTGAAAAATAATAATGAAATGAAGTGCACGATTAGGAATCTTTGTATCATGTAAAACACAATCTTATTTTATGTATTCACTCACACTCTTCACTAAGTTTCGAGTAATATATGTACCCATCTTTCATGTCACTTGTAAAATATCAAATAATCATAGGTATATATAGCACAGCTATAATACTATCTACTGCGCTTAAAAAGTAGCTGAGCTGCCAAAATAAGGCCCTAAAGCATCCAAGGAATTTCTTCCTACCGGGGACCCATTTACTTCACCTGGGTGGAAAGTGGCAAATGTCGATCACAGTCAGATGACATATCCACTAAAACAAGGCAGTAACTATCAGGCACATATGAGACTGATTTTCCTGTATCTAAGGAAATAAACGATGCTTTAAAAAGCACAGATTTCAGATTTCTTTTATGCATTTAAGTAACCTTTTTGAAAGAAATAGGAAGAGGTAGAGTGAGAGAAAAAACAGGAAAATACAAGGATATAAGAGATAGAGAGAGAGAGAGAGAGAGAGAGAGGGGGAGAAGGGGAGCTGAGACGGGATATATTATTGGGGACAGGGGTAGATACCTCTTGATTATTTTGTTATAGTATATATCATGAAATAATTATTTTAATTAATAACGATAAGTTTGCAAGCCATTAATTAAAACACTTATATATATAATAACTTTGTTTTAAACGGTGGTTAATTGCATTGTGGGGGATCTCATCAAAATTCAGCAGCATATATTATTATTGGTCTAGTATAATGCTAGCCGAATATGAACTCGGGGCGGGGGGCTTGCATGCCTAGCCTTGCGCTTGGCCTGGTCTAGTCTCATGAGGGAGTTTTCGACAACAAAATATTTACACAGAAAAATATCACGGTTTCGATTTATTAGCCACGTATTTCGTGCTACGGTGGCAATTTTTTCCCCTTAGTTTACAACGAAAACGAAAGAGCTGATTGTCGAAATTCATAGATTTTCTACATCATGAGAATTGTGATAAATCAAAGATGACGAACGGTAGGTACTTGAAAACGATTTAAGCACACATAAGCGCATTCCCTATATTTGTGTGTCACTTTTGCGGTATCGAAACTGTCAATTTACATTGCTTTAGTCCCAGTCGTAGACAAAGATGTTGAACTTGAAAATTTATTCAAGCTTGATAAGTCACGAAATGACGAAAGCTTGTAAATATTTCAATGGCAATGCAATTTGAATGCAACTTAAATTGTTATTCTCTTGACAATATACATATGAATAAGGACAGTGCTTGATTTGAGCTGAACTGTAGTACTGATGAGGGCAAATAGACTAGATCTAGAATCTAGTTAAACATTGTATCATGTATGACTATATAGCTATGAACAGAAGTCAGACTCGGAGTCGGAAGTGTGAAATTTTTTCATTAAAATATTAAATAATTTTTGATAAATTCGTTTTGTACACAACACAATTATTTTATCTTTCAAATGCATTAATTTTGAATTTACCCTTGAAGTTTAGGCTTTGTTATCTAACAATAGTCAATAGGCTCAATAATTAGAGACTTGCTTTTGTTAGGTGCGTCTACGCTTTTTACATTGATTTTATTTTTGCTAATTTGTTTAATTCATCAGACATTCATATTAATATAATTAATATTTCATAGTTCATACTTAACCTTTACCTTTACCGAGACTTAAGTTATGGGATAGGTGAGAATATGATATTTATATCACCTAGCCTCAATTGGCAGCCATACCCCTGGGTGAAGAGTGATGTTGTAAACAAAACCTAAAATGAGTAATCGCCCATTTCTGCACCTGACGAACCTTGCAAACTACCTTCAGAGTTTGTTAGTGGGCGAAGTTCCATGTGTCCCTGATGATAATGAGCTAACGTACGATTTACATTACAAAACTGCCGACCTTTCCTTTCACGAGACTTGGCAATGTTGGTTCTGCCGGAAATGTAAATGCACGCAGTATACACAAAAATAGCTGTTTACGTGTTGCCAATTTGATACTTACTTTACTATAATATTTTAGTGTACTAAGGCGCACACATGGAGTTTGCTGAATTTAGCAAACTCCCTGCGGTCGTGCCTGTTTACACTAATCGCTATTACTATCTCAAATTTTGTTTTATTCTCTCTATTAAATTTTTAATTTTTAATTCCATTAATGTTTTGTACACTACATGTATACAATATCTCACCAGGCCCGGGATGGTGTCATGCGCGTGCCATGGATTTGATTTGAAAAATACATTACGATTGTTTTTGTGCCAGTGGAGCAATAGAGGAGGGTTTACCATTTTAATAGAGACATTTATACCAGATTTGAATGTGCCAAATCTTGCTCAAAGCTTCACAAATACCTCATTAGATGCCTCCTAACTAAACAGGCTTTGTATGCTAACTATAAGTATATGCATCAATATCAATCAAGGAGTTAGTTAAAGTCTGATGAAATATTTTCTTTGAAATTCAATGATGCATGGGATGTTATTCCTTTAATTTTATTTTTATATTTTCTCTCCTTCTCCAGCATACTCTTTTGATGGTCTGGTTGTATTCGGGCTTCTTGTTGTCTGTACATGTGCCTACATGAGAAGAGTTCCTCGTCTCAAGCAATGGTTCCTATCAGAAAAGAAAGGTTTCTTTGGGGTCTTCTACAAAGGTATGAAAATTAGTGATGAAATTGTTGGAAGTACAAAAATGCAATTTTCAAAGATAAAGAAGTCTGTACATGATATGTCATACTTATGAGCCGAAGGCAAATCCTGTTTGTGTAGGTCAAATTGTGATAACATTTTCAGTTTTAGTTAATTCATGAGAGGGGGGTAGGGGGGATAAAGCTTAGTGAAGTAAAATGCATCTTCTCCATAAAGCCAGGGTAATAATATGATTGTAGGGCCCTCAGGAGAACAGTATTATTAATACTGATGAGGCTTCCCTGGGTAAAGAAAACATATTATTATTATTTTATTAGAAATAACAGCATCTTAAAAAACAGGATAAAAAGGCAAGATTCCAGAGGGAAAGTAGATGATGAGAAACATCATTAGGTGTATGCCTCCTGTCATTGTACTTAAGGGATGTAATGAAAAGAGGGCAAAAGAATGTATGAACATCTGGGAAATCAGGATAAAAAGAAGAAAGGTATTTTTGAAGTTGCAATCATTAACAATATGGGGATCTCCTATTGGTGATTGAGTTACAATTTGTGATATCATACAGGGCAAATTCTAACTTGTGTCAAAATCATATCCTTTTCCCCATTTTGATGAGAGAACGGAGTCAACAGACTCTTTTAATGGTACATTATTGTTACATGTCTTCTTGCATTACCAATATATTTTTCATCATAAGAATTATTTTGTTTAAACAAAAATTTTGTGGATGTTCTTATTCCTTGTTCTTTTTTTCTTTCTGGAAACTTCCAAGTATTAAAGCTCTTTCTCTTAGTTTTACTGCTGTCATCCAGGCCAACTTTCTATATATAGATTAAATTCCTCTTATAGTAATAGCAGAGATTTTCATAGTGGAATTGATAGAGGTTTCCTTCATATATATGTTTTATCATTACTGTTGTTTGGAAAATGCGGGATTTGCAAGGTACTAGGGTTTATATTTTACTATTTTGTTTATTTCAGCTTCTATCATTGGAACTCGTCTTCATCTTTTCACTGCGTTATCATGTGTGTTCATGGCTGTGTACATCATGTTCCTGAAATGAACCTGTGTGAATGAATCTTCCAAAGTTGACAAAATAAAACTGCCCATGGAGGAATCATTTACTGGCAATGTGCACGAAGGCTGTTGTTCGGTAATGGATGATGTGACAAATGCACTGTATGTGACACAAACCTTAAATGATCATTTCGAGACGAGGGCGGAAAGAACGTTGTGCCTGACAAGAGATGCATTGCCTTTTAGCATGATTCTCTTTGGAAAAGAATGCAGAGAGTTCCAAGAGATTCATAAATTCCATTCCAGCTTGGGCAACGTTCAGTGACAGACAGCAGGAGTTGATATGTCTGAGAGAATTGTCAGCGACACATGTGTGCAAAGGAGAGATGTTATGAATACCGTATAAGGATGAATCAATCTGATGCTGGCATAGTTACCAGCAGATTTAATGTAATAGTTAATTGAAAAGAAAATCATGATAGAAACCATATGAGGAATGTCTCTCATCCCCATATATATCAATAAACCAATGAAAAATAATAATTTAATTCTAACTTTTAAGCATTACAATAGTTAATCACATTGCATGTGATACATATTTTATTGAAGGGCTCATTTCCAAATTGTCTATTATTTTTTTATAAAATAAGAGCTGGTGTGTATTCCGTTTTAGAATTTGTACTTATGCTGTAGATCAAAAAATTGAGATGTATTTATTTTTTGTACAGGTTTGATAGCAGAACAGATTTTGATTTATGAATAACAATATATTATATTTTAGTTCTGCAATGTATTGACTTCTTATGTGGGTCCTGTTTCATGAAACTATTACTAATAACAGCTGCCACAGACCAATAACAAATCTACTCATAGGCAATTAAATGTAAGAATTACAGTAGCTCATAACAATTATTGCATCTTGTTATTGATAACAGGTTTTACTTTTAAGAAATAGAGCCATGATATTTTTTTAGTTGCATACATGATTTATGATTATATATATTAGCTTTATGGATATAATTGTTGTGCATTCAATATAATGAAATTATCATATCTGCAATTGAAAAAAAAAAATCATTTAGATGAAAACAAGTAGTAAATTTAAGCCTAATTATAGTAATGGAATCCTCAAGTGGGTTTTACATTTCCAGTTCCTTGTAATTTGAAGCTCGCTGTAGATTTTTTAAATTGGGGTTTATGAGCTCTTTAGTGTAAATGATACATGATTGATCAAGGAAATATTTATTATTTATTGGACTGTCAATAACTTGTTCTCTGATGAGTGCAAGATGAAAAGCTTCATTGTGTCCTTGCTTGTTTTTTATTGTTTTTTTTTGTTTGTTATATGACATTATGGTCCCCCAAATTGTTGATGCATCCATTCAATTTTCTTAATTTTAAGTAGTCTTAATAGATAAAGCTCTTATTTTTCTTCTCTCTGTGTCCCTCCTCCTCCTCTTTATCTCTCTCCTTCTCTCTCTCTCTCTCTCTCTCTCTCTCTCTCTCTCTATCTCTCTCTTTAATTTCTTTCAATTGTCTCTTCGTGATATATTGGATAGACAAGATTGAGGGGCATTAAAATTCATAAACTAAGCTAAATAAATCAATGTCTGTCAGTGGTTTGTAGGTAAATTAAATGTACCAGGATTGTATCTCCAATTGAACCGTTAAGACGCACTCAAAATCCAATTTAATTTTGTTATATTTGATTTCTCTTTATATGTACATTTGACAATTTGTGTACTTCTAAGAATCTTCTAAGAATTAACAAACAAAATCAACTATAAGACCATTATATTACAACGAAATGAAATTGTATTGTGCCATATGAAATTAACATTGAGTTGAGATGATAGTTTTGCTAGCAATTTTTTTCCAATGGATGAAACTAGAAATAACTCAGAATTACCCAATAATGTATTCCTTTATTAATATTGGCCTCTTTTTTTTAGAGTAAAGAAAATGGGGTTAGTGTGAATATGCATTTGTGTTGAAGGCTGATTCATTTTTATATTGATTTGCAATAAATATTGTTTCATGTCTATATTCAACAATGACAATCATAATATTTGTTTTTGTTTTGTTCATATTCGGTCACCTGGATTAGGTAATACCTTTTAAAACCAGACACTTACACCACACAAAACTTTCAGGAGCGGTTGATAACCACCGTTTATGTGGCAAGAAATATTGACAAGTCAGGACTCCCTTATTAATTTCACTTCAGTTTCTTGCACATGATAGGTTCTGGTTTTTACATGGCTAGTAAAGAGAAGATGGAAGAGAGGAAAACCTGTTGTTTTGGGTTCAGTTCTCTAAAAAGAGAAGGGGGGGGGGATAGCCTTAAGATATGGTTTT
Organism: Mesocentrotus franciscanus; assembly: GCA_037976565.1. Classification (NCBI taxonomy): domain Eukaryota; kingdom Metazoa; phylum Echinodermata; class Echinoidea; order Camarodonta; family Strongylocentrotidae; genus Mesocentrotus; species Mesocentrotus franciscanus. The sequence goes on from CP137666.1 coordinate 43,660,773, forward strand.
CCATCTTAACAACCAACATGAAAAGGCTAGCATATGAGTGAAATAGTATGCTAGTCTCATGCCAGTTGTTTCTGGTATTAATATGCAAAGCCTTGTCTGACCTTGGGCAAGGGGTGGGCAGGTTACCGCAAATAGAAGAAAGGGAATGGAAAGAAAACGACGGGGGGGGGTTGACTGGGTATAGGTCATCTATCATGGTATCATCTCCCAGCTCGGAGGTTGGTTGCAACATTTTTCCACACATCTCTGCTCTCTGGATGTTGATGACCCCCCCAAAAAAAAAAAAGACAATAAGGAGAGAATGAACAGGAGAGCCCTTAAGATCAGAATAATGGTGTGCATCTACAGTGCGTATTTAAAAAAAGGGTACCCAACTTATAACCTATGTGACCTTAAATCATATTTCATGGTAAAGGGTAATTGATACCCTGTCTAATGATACCATATTCATAATTGTGCTGCCACTGTTGATTGAGCAGCAGGCTTTTTAAAAAGTATTGTTAAAATCCTCTTGTACCAAGTTTGGGCTGAAGCAATGAATGTGGGTCAAAAGCCATTATGTTTGTGTCATGTCATTCCAGACACAATTGCTCACTTATTTGCATTGACTATTAGGCAGTTGAAAAGAAAAAGTGGTAATATCAACTCAAACTCAGGGAAATGCTTATTACAAGCAAATTTGTATTCTCTACATCATGATGACTACAATCTTAACTTCATTTGGATCCCTTGTTAAAGGGTAACCCTTCTCATGGAGTGATACAAACTGGAAAAGTTTATTTGGGATGTTATCTTTCTTTGATACTTATCATCATATGTGTTCTTTCTTGCATTTGGGTTCAATAACGTTTGAGTTTTCATTCGATATTCAAGATAATGTATGGAGCAGAAACATGGACAATAAGCTAGGCCATTGAAAATAGAATAACATCTTTTGAAATGTGGATATACAGAAGAATGATGAAAATATCCTGGAAACGAATGAAAACCAACAAAGAGATATTGCACATGGCATGGTGTTAACAAATTGCACTGGTAGGATTAGTTAAGGAGAGAAAAGTCAAATACTTTGGTCATGTTAAAAGACACCAAAGCCTCTTAAAGGATGTGTTGGAGGGAAGAGTGGTAGGAACTAGACCGAGAGGGAGACCCAGAATCAATTGGGAAAAGAATGTTAAGAACTGGAGTGGACTAAAACTGCAAGAGTGCACCAGAATGGCAGAAGATAGAGTGAAATGGAGAGATGTTGCAATCAACCTCCGAACCGGGAGAAGATACTTGAGATAGATAGATAGATTCGAGATAAACACCTTATGCTCCTTACACATGAAATGGCGCAGTGGACAAGTGAACAGAGCGAACTTAGATCAAGAGACAAGAAATTAGTAGGCTGTTCAAAATAATTAAAGATTATCCAATAGATTGAAACAAGGTTCTTTGAAAGCCTAGATACATTGTATAATCTTAAACAATGAAGCACTGAAGCACGTTCCATCAGCCCAAACTTGGTACAAGGCGATTTGAACAATACTTTTAAAGACCCTGGTGCTCAGTCATCTGTGACAGAAATATTATGAATTGGGTATCATTGGACAGAGAACAACTTATTCTTCATCATGAAATAGATTTCAAGTCATAATGGTTATGACTTTCTAATTAGGAGCTACCCAAGTTGGGTACACTTTATTTTGTATACGCACTGTATATTGCACATTATGTGAATACTTCAACACAGCTTAAAATGTAATTATCATTAGCCCCCGGTAACTGGATTTCGAAGCCACACACGAGTGAGCACTATCTCGACTCCTTGGGGAGTACTCCTACCATTTTGCACTGTTCATATGCATGCATGTACATGTAGGGCAATGGCAAACATCAGCAGTCACATTGGCTTTCAGCAATCCTCACAGGTACCCATTCTTCATCATTCTTCGCTTTCTCTCAAGCTTTTATTTCACTTGGGAAGGGGGATGAGATTTGCATGCACGTGCAGTTAGCATTTTGGCTAAACCGGTAAAGCAATTTTCCTGTTGCTTTTAGTGCAGGAATACATCTGGGTCCTGTTCCATAAAAACTTGTTATCAATAACAAATGCTAAATTTCTATGGCAAATTTGCTCTTGGGCAATCAAATGCCACGATTTCAGTAGCTTATAACAGTTATTGTAACTTATTATTGATAACATGTTTTATGAAACAGGGCCCTGGTCATTCAATAATCATCTTCTACCCATTCAGGAGGTAGCTAGAAGGCATGCACCAAACATAGTCATTCAGACTGTGGTATAAGTCTGCTACAGATAAGCTCTGCATTGAGCAAATAGAAAATGAAATACAAGAGTACATTAAACAAATCTAGCAAGATAGAAAACAAGTACACAGGTAGAGTAGTTTTATACTTTTTTTTTATTTACCTAATGTACATGTATATGACATCATCAAACCAATATGGTCTGCATACATCTCTGTTCTTATGACAATTATATATTAACCATATAAAATACTGGTATGTATCATAAAAACCGAATATTACCTCCCATGATTATCATTACTAGCTGACCTTAACTTGTCTGGAGAAAAGTAAGTTTGAAAATTAAAATTCATCATTTTGTGATCACTTTTATCAGAGCTATAAACATGATTTCATAATGTGTAAGATTGAGGTATCAGGGATAATTATTACATGTATTTGATTGTACAATATGTATATAAAATTTACATTCTCTCTTGGAAGGCCCAATAAAAAGAGTAAAAATATTCCAATAATCACTAGAACCTTGTAAGGGTCACGTGATGTCGTTAAAAATCGTAAAATAAAGATCATTAATCGTCTAAATTTTTCAACAGGAGTATACTAAAAAATGAAGAAGGATTTAAAACTTTGATATGGACTCCCCTTGAAAATATCCTTACGGCATAAAACTTTTCTAAGCATTTTCGTTAAAAATGGACATGAGTATTTGATATGAGTCATCCCCGTACATATTTCACATCAAGCTTGTGACTTCTTTACACAAAGAAACATGTAAAAACTTTCAAATGAGACTAGTATGTACAAGAAACCCACAGAGACTATTGCTATGATCAGACACTAGAATATTACAAACATTTAAATTTCAGCACCTGAGATCGCAAATATTCTCAAATCCATGTTAAGAAATTAAGAGTATGAGTAACCCAGATAATCTATTGCTAAAAACACAACAGAAAATCAATCGCGTTTGAATTATAACGGCACAGATTGGAAAATAAGAGACGCAACAAGGAAGTACCGCATGGATGAACGTGAGGGTCGGATTGAGTCAAAATTACTGTCACTTGTAATAGCAGGAATTTCTGAACTTGGAAGGCACAACTGACAAGCGAAATAGGACATGAAGTAAAACAGAATAGAAAAGGTTATTGGATATCTAAAAATCAACAGACTGATCAATTGTGATTTAAAACCACAGTATGTAGCAAACAAGTTTAAAATTGTCAAAATAATAATTTCTTCATTATATATTACATAAAAGTTTCTAATTTGAAACAAAATTGAATGAATGTACACTGAATTATGTCTGGAACAAAATACAATAGATTACAGGTGTCTTTAGATTTACAACGATTTCCTAGTTTCTCTCCTGATATATTCTGCATAAATCATATTCTAATGGTATAAGCATACAAAATAAGGTTACAACATATATTCTCTATTATCGTCACTGTAACATGTAGCAGCATCACAACTAGGGAAGTATCTAAAATATACAAACGTTCATCTTTGACCCTAAATTTCATCTTAATGGAAGCCTACATGCTAAACCTATCAATGTCCTACAAAACAAAGTAGTCAAATTTCAATTCATTTCACACACTTCTGAAACAATGCAAAACTGTAACTTCACGATAATGGAACATGTATAAGACGACAGCAAAAATATACGCTTGCCAATATGTTTCATCCTGTGGATATTTTATCTTCATGCCCGACTCTCCTCTGACATTTACATCTGGGACTGAAAGAAATATCAAGATTATATGAAACAGAAATTTGCCTTACATTTGCAAAATCAATACAAGCCCAGTCCATTTGATATATTGAAGAGAAATAGCAGTTCACTATCCTCATCTTAGTAGATATACTTACACAAATTCTCTTTTTCTTCCTGAACTGAAAGAAATGGTGCAATGTTTGTGACATTTTTACGGACGAGTAAGATTTATAGTGATTCAAAAGCTTTGATTCATAGATTAAGTCTAAGAGAGGAAGGTATATATTATTATAGTTCTCTAAGTTTTTACCTCTTTTTAATAACATTTACCTAAAACTCAATATATATGCCAATTCAAAATCATGCACTCAGAAGCTGCTAGCATTGATTTCAGCAAGTCAGTTTACAAATATTTTGAAAGGTTACCAGTATTGGCTGGATGTCTCACTTGTATACCTTGCATGACTAATATTGTGACTAAGAAAAGTAATGGTATTCAAGTTGTTAACCCTTGCTTCATAAAGAAGCAAATTCATATGATATACAATTGAAAATTGATAAAAATCCATTTACTTATTTGTGCACCTTAATAATCTTTAAGTGTACAGTCTTGTTTAAAAACATGATATAATAAAAAGAATGAATCTGAAAACTGAAGAAGTTAAAATGTCTTTACTTGGGGATATAAAGCAAGGGAATTGTAAAGTGAAAGAGGAGAAAAATACTGCAACAGAATCACATTAATCAAATTAATTTGCCATTGAATGAAACAAAGCAGATGGACTACTCAGTTTACTGTCAAAAATATCACAAAAGATATTGACAGTTACCCAAAGAAAATCTCTCAGAATAGACCCACAAAAACTCTTTAATTTTTACATGGAATTATGTAACGGTCCCATATCCTTGAGAATCTGTCTTTTTTTCTTCTTCTTCTTCTATTTGGCAATACACTGTCACTGGACATCAAATATCACGGCACACCTTCATGATAGAGAATATATATATAAATTGTACAAATGGAATTGATGTATTTGATGTCCAAATCAACCATGATCATAAGCAGTTCTCCACTGCATATCGTGAGCATGCGCAACATTGAATTGACCATAAGCGGCATCTCAATATAATGACGTAACAAACAGATGACCCATGTAAGTATCGAAAAATACCTCTCTGCATTCTTGGCCACAGTGCAGTAGAGTTATACAAGAGTACTTGTACAGAAAGACTATTATCAAAGCTGATGTCTCTCTTGAACAGTCAATTTGGATAAAAGTGTGAAAATATCTGTGGTGTTGAGGAAATCTGCTGATTTAAGACTGGCATCTGTTGCCTGACCGGATGGACCATTACAAGGTCCTCCTTGCACTCATCGTATCGTGCATATAACTCCTTCTTGCTGTAGAGTCTATTCAGCCTGCATCGCTAGTTCTTTCTTGCGTCTCTTTGCTAGGAGTGGGTTGGTTGACACGTTGACTTCTTTGATGCGGACCTGATCATAGTCGACTCTCATCGTTGCCAGGGCATTTGTCATCTCATCCTGTTGGAGAAAAAAAGGCACAGAGAGAGAGAGAGAGAGAGAAAATGTGAAACAAATTATGAGAACTAAATTCACAATTATGAGAACTAAATTCACAATTATGAGAACTAAATTCACAATATACTTATGGAGATATTTTAAAAGTTTCTTATCTCTCACAGACACTTTCCTAAAAATAATACCATTTTCATCTGAAGTAATCATACATGTAGTTGCTTCAAATCAGTCTTTGGCCATTCTTTCCTGCCATAACCATGCAGCTGCTACCACCTTGATAGCTCATTAGCCGCTATTTACCACTCCACACTAAGATATAGCTAGTAGGTGCCAGCTAGGATTCTTTCCAAATACATTGTGTGCTGATAACAGTTGCCAGGGCTAAAGCTGGGGCAATGTTGTCCAAAGCTGTCTGGAAGCAGATAGGGACATGATATCTTGATGTGAAATGCACTAAACCTGAACAGAATATTGTTATAATCATTACAGGGTTCCCATAGAAATTTGTGAAACCAAATTTCATGACTTTTCATGACCAATTTTGGTATGGGTTGTGGCATCCAACCGGCATACAAATACCATACCCATTGTCAATTCAAACTGGAAGGCTGCCGTACCCACACACGGCCCACACTCATGATCAATTACCATGACTTTCCATGACTTTGGGAGAGCTTTTCCATGACTTTCCAGGAGATTCTACTGTTCCATGAACATGGGAACCCTTCATTAGCTCTTGACCATTCTTCTGCAAGGTACAATGAAAAAGACAATATAGTGACCTACCTGGATATCTGCCCACTGATCGACACCTTCTTCCTTCATCACACTGCTGGTATGGAGAGGAGTAGCCGGTACAGCACTACATTGCTGAAAGATAAAACAAGAAATAATACATCCACTGATATGTTCACGCAAATTAAATGACATGTAATAATAACAATATCTAGAATTTGCAATCTTCAATTGGAAAGAATGTATTAACTTAAGTCACTGACAAAGTATCTCTGTCATCCTGGTTTTAGCCAAACTGTAATAAAATCAACACCTAATTTGTTGAACTTTATGTCACAAGAACCTGCCCTGAATGAGTTTGTTTGTGTTAATTGGATATATGCTAAATAAAACATTGATAATAACATTGATTGTCTCAAAAACAAGGAACCCTAAAAAATACATATATATATACTTTTACAAAACAATCACATTCCTTTAAAATAATAATACCTAGTACAAAATTAATCTTAGTCATCCCATTGATGTACTACTTGCCACCTATGCAAGTTGTAAATTAAAAAATTAAGTAACAAGAAGGAAATGACAATACTTCTAACTGTATAGCATTTACTGTTGAAATATAATAGTAGGTTGTTAGCTTGGACACTATAGTCATTTCATATTTCATCAATGGAAAAAAGGTCAACATTTTGGAAATTCTCTCTTTCTCTATCTTAAAAGATAAAGAGAAAGATCTAATGGAATTTCACCTGCTGTAAAATATTCTCTTCATGAACAGTACTACAGCACATCTACATGTACAGTATGCTTTAATATCTACAAGTACAAGACCTCCTAGAAAGCCATCTTGTCAACATGTCTACAGCCGGTACATGTCAACATTCCAATCTGTAAATATCATTAACTCATCCTCAATTGACCTGACTAATGCTCCCACCACCCGCCCTCCATTCATACACCCCACCCCCACCTCCATTGCGTCTGACCTGCATCAAGAGCACGCTGGGATGTCTTGTGTAATTCTATACTGAGTAGCAGAAGGGTACTAAATCACATTTATCCACATTTACTTACACCCTTCTGCACCTCAGGATAGAATATATAAAACCCTCGATAGACAATCAGGCATTGGAAGCTGAAAAGGTCATTACACTTTTAAACTCACTCCATAGTGGCAAATATACAATCGCAGGAAAACACATATTAATATGGCCTAATTTATTTTAACTTTCAAATATTCTGTTCAGTTTATAATTTTACTACATTCATTAAATGATTTTTTAGAATATTTTAAGTAAACAAAACAGACTACTTCCTGTGCTTCCAGTCTGTAATGCATGACTTGGTTACCTGACATTCATCCCAGGCTTCTTTTAATAAAAAAAAAATCATATAGGGTTAGGAACAGCTTTGTCATTAGGGTTAAGGTTAGGTTTACTGGTTGGGGTTAGGGTTAGGTATCATGTTGGGTAAGAGTTAGAAAAGTTAGAATTCAGTTAGTGAATAAACAAGAGCAGTTGTCGTCGGAGCATATATATGTCACATGACTTACCCTAACCCATGAGTGGTTCATGAACTCTTGAATTGACAGTCTCTCGGCTGGATCCGTACGGAGTAGCTTCTTGATCAGATTTTTGGCATCCTCCGACACCTGGCTCCACTCGGGGTCAGGGAACTCGTACTGACCGTTACGTATTCTACGCTTCATGCCTGGCGATATGGCCATGCCATGGTTGCTGTAGAATGGCGGGAACCCACATAGTCTGTATTTTAAAAAAAACAGAAAGACATGAAGAGGAATAACCCATCCAATAAAATTAAAATTAAAATATTAAAATTAAAATAGAGGAACCAAACAATGTTTCCCCTAAAAGATACAGTCTTTAGAAAATTTCTTCCATTACAGTCACCTGACAAGCTCTGCAGTAAGGGAAAATCATGATTTCTAAGCTTTTTCATAGCAAAATTCAAAAGGAATAGAAGCCACAATCCAAAACAAGATGAAGGGATATATACATAATATAATGTTTTACAAGTTGTTAATGTTATACCTCCCTAGCATAGTCCAAAAAACTTTAATTAAAGCCTGTCTGCACTAGTTTGGCCAGGCGGGGATTAGACCTCCCAGCGTGGTCATTGACAGGTGGTTATCTCATCAACTCAGCTCTCAATTAACATAAGAAAAAGAGGATCACGGGGAACCAACGGGCACCGCTTAGGCATTGTTTTCTATATAGAGGGAGCAAGTAGCTACAAGAAGTGCAGTGGGGCTTTAAAAAAACATAAACTTAAAAGATAATAGGATTTCATTGACAATTATAACCAACAGTATCACTTGAACATGTGCATGGGAAGTGATAATATAGCTACTCCATATTGTAATGGTACAGCTCACAACCTCTACACAACTATCCCTTCATTTCAAGTAAAGCACAATACCCGGGGGGTGTTTCACATAGATCCTATGTCGAACTTAACTCTAAGTTGGAGTTAACTGTTAAACATTATGGAGAGCCATTTGTAGCCTTAAAATTTAAAAAAATTCAAGTATTTTAGACTTTTCATAAATTCCACATCAAGAACATGAAATCTCCTTGATAATAGAAAATATGAATGATTTGATCCAACATTTTATGCCTTTTAAAATAACTTTTACAAAGTATTTTCAAAGATGCTAACGGCTTTCCATAATTTTTAAGTCCAACTTAGAGATAAGTTCAACTTAGGATCTTTGTGAAACACCCCCCTGGTCATTGACAACTATACAAAGAGATTGTAAATGACTACATACATTCTAAGCATAATGGCCTGAAAAACTTCAGACTCCTCAGACTGAATCGAGTTGAATTTCACATGTTAAAATAATTCTTATTCTCTCCACTTTCCTTCCCCAAACTAAAAATGGTACTTACAGGATGTACATGATGACCCCTAATGACCACATGTCACATGACTTGTCGTACTTCTCTGGTCCTAGTACCTCTGGAGCTGTACATGGGAATAGGAATAATAATGGTTAGATGTTTGTTCGATGATGATCATTGTACATGACTGCTAAGAAAGCATGTATATGCTTGTAAGTAAACAACCAGGGGACCAACGGCTTAAAGTCCTCTCTGAGGGACTTGGTAATGAGGATGAATTCTGTACCAAAGGGCATAAGCGCATTGACTTAGTTTCGAACCCGAAAACTCCTGGTTACGAGACCACTGCTCTATACCACTAAGCTATCATTTCTCCTCAACAGTGATAATAATTGTAATGTTGGCTTCTGAAACATTCATGTCTTGTCACATGGTGTACATACATGTACATGTAGAAACATTAGTAGTAATTCTTCTAAATCAGTCATGTTTGTCAAACATCTTCAAGAGTGCCGAGTCCCTATCAACCTTTATAAAGTCAACTCTCGCAACCTATCTGTTCCCTGCTACAACAGCAATATTAAAAGAACAATAGTGCCAAACTGTCAACAAAGATAATCGTGACAAATTTACTTTTAAAACTTTTAATTGACAAACTGGCTGACAACACTGAATTTGTGAGACAATTTATAACAAATATAGACAATGAGAGCCTAGCAGATGTGGATACAGGCACTATACAATAACGTCATAATTATCGTCAAGTTTACAACATATGAAGCTTAAAATTTGCTCTTTAAAAATGTATCAGAAATTCAAATGCAATTACCATTGGTGAAAATGGCCACATTTAAATATGCACATTGAAATGATACAGCATGATATACGGTATATGGCATCATCCTTTTTAGCATAGAATTAATTCAAAACAAAACAAGAGAAACTGGTTATCAAACCCTATATTCTCATTCACTAAGAATCCACTCATAGACAAACTTACCAACATAGTAAGGTGTATAGCAGGGCGTCTGAAGATTTGTCGTCGTCGTTTCCTTGGCAAAGCCAAAATCTGTGAGCTTGAGAAGTGAGTTTGGCGTCCTGTCACGATAGAGCAAGTTTTCGGGCTTGAGGTCACGGTGAGCGATGTTCATTACATGAAGATGATGGACGGCTTGACCTATGCTACGTACTATCTCTGCTGCTTCTGTATATCAAAGAAAGAAAAGTTACATGATTAATATTTCAGAGAAGATATTGATTAGTTTGGGTGTTTAATATTCTTATGACAAGCCCTATAAATTACACAATCAGAAGCAGAAAAAAACAAATTAAAAAATTAAAAATAAAAAAATCACCGGCTTGGAGTCCTTTTTAAAAATCTGCTCAACATCAATACAATGATAATAAAAAGACTTCATCCAATAGAACAGAAATGTTAATCTCAAATTGAAAATCAATTATGCTTCTTACACGATCAGGTCAGGCTTCATTTGTTCTACTTTTTAAAAATGAATTATAAATTTATAATATATGTTCTTGGACAGTATTAATCAAATTCTATTTGAGTACTAAAATTCATAGTCTAAAATCACTTGATACTGTTCAAAGTGCACATAACCTTATCTAAGCTAGAGAGAGAGAGAGAGAGAGAGAGAGAGAGAGACACACACACACACAGACAAAGACAAAGACAAAGACAAAGAGAGAGAAAGAGAACTGAAACTAGGGTGCATCACGGTCACCCTCGTAGTGCACTGTTCAGAACATGGCTGTATTCAACCTTTGATCGAATTACAAAAGGTTATATAAACATTTTGAGTGACTGCCACACTCCATTAGCAACGTTTGGAAACTGACCAACATACATGTACTATACAAGTAGGCCTACATGTACATGTATATATGCACAAGTATGTTGTCAACAAGTAGTCAGGATGAAATATATAGCCTTTGTACATTATGTCCTGTTTTATGGATAATTTGGAGTTCCAGTGTTGGTAATGATAATAACATCAGAAAAGAAAAATCAGAAAAGAAAAGTCTGAAATGATTTTGAATCAAACAGTTATATTTTATAAGTAGGCCATCTTTGGACAAGAAAAATGTAAGATTATTCATTTACAATGACATAAATGTACAATGATGGGATGTTTTTAGATAAGGTGTGCAAAGTTCACTGTGTATATCACCATATTCAGAATAACGGAATTGAATGTATGTTACCTCCAGAGTCTTTTTTTCATGTCTAAAAGTGGTGTGTATGTTAATAAGACTATGCCCCCCATTGAAATGGAAAGAGGTTGGTGACTGGAATATACCCATAACTTTCACCTTGCCTAAATCCATCCTGAGGACTTGATGTGCATGCAAGCAAATTTAAAGGGTAATATTCCTCATTAATTTACTTTAGATACAGTGCACATGCCTCTCTAGTCTCTATATCATAATGGTGTACAATTACTAAATTAATTTAGCAATACAGTAATGACCATCAAGTACATACTTAGGTAATTGATATAAATGCTTTGAAAATTGGAAAGCGAGTTGATATAAAGGAAGCTGCCTGATGAATGTCATCTGTATTAATTAACTTGGTGAACTTGCCTTGCACTACAGACCAAAGACCTTGCACTTGGGTATGCTAGAGGCATTTTCACTCCTCCATCCTACACTTTTTTCATCCCTATTCATGCTCTATTACAGACTGAATGGAATACTTAGTAGTTCCATTGCCTATGGCATTGGGTGAAATACCTAATTATGCATCTATCTGAAAGAATATTGAAATGTGTGAATGCTACATAATCTAATTGCAGACTCTTTCTATGGTATGCATACAGAGCCCCGTGTATATACAATGTATGCTTACATGATTTTATCTGAAGAGAATATATCTCAAATATAATGCTTGTTATCATCAAATTTACCAAATATCCAATATCCAATCACTGTGAAAAATCATCTTCATAAAAGGTGCATTAAACTATTTAACTCCTTGTTCATAGATGTATCATTATCGCATTTAAATTAGACTTTCTAAATTACAATGTACAGTCAGCTTCCAAATATATCCATTACATCATTAATAACAGCTCAAAAGAGGACATATTGATATCAATCAATACTACCCATCCCCTCAAATGTGTATTTAGAAAATATTGTGTCTCTATCTTTCTCAATAAATGTGTCTGTATCTCCACTACACTCACAATCTTGAATTAAATTAATCTGTGATAAATAAGCCATTTTCGTATTGTAATCAAATTGAATGCATAAGTATTTCTTAAGAACTTCATTACAAATTATTTCATTCACACATAAATGTACACTGTATTTCAATAGTCAGAATGCAAATTGCATACATTAGTTGTTACTAGGTAGGATAAATATTATGACTTTCCCCTACCTAAAAACATGTAATGCACATGTATGCAATTCGCATTCTGACTATTGAAATACAATTACTCGTAACTAGCGAATAAAATTTATTTCATTCACGAATAAATGTATTTCAATAGTCAGAATGCAAATTGCATTCATTAGTTGTTACTAGGTAGGATAAATATTAAGACTTTCCTTACCTAACAACAAGTCCTGCACATTTATGCAATTTGTATTCTGACTATCGAAATTCAATTACTCGTAACTAGCGAATAAAATAATTTGTAAAGAGGCACTTAACAAAGATTTATGTATTAAATTTGATCATATTACGAAAATGGCCTTTTTAACACAGTGTGAAGTTTGCTGGTATCTGTGTAATGTAAGGCATTTATTGCCCATAACAGTATAGATGACCTCTTAGCATTGACACATCCTGTTTCCTGCCTCAGTATGATGTAATATGATAGGTTCTACCATGGGTAGTAGGTACTTCATCATACTTTGGGTATATGTCAGGTGATTTCCCTCGAGTAGACTAGTCTGACTACCAGTTCAAATGAAGATGCTTTCTACCACTTGATATATTATAGATTGTGATTATTTGAGTCTGGAGCATTAAAAACTATTCCTCATTTACTCCCCCAAAAAAAGGATCTTATCCAGCGAGGGTGAAGTATGGAGGAATAACTTGGTTAACTTAAAACAAACATATTTTCATTAAGAAAATTTGAATCTATCCTTCCTGGAAACAAGGCTACCAAAATGCTACTTAAGATGTAATAATCTTGAGTGGGAGATGAAGGCAGGCATCCCCGTGGAAAATCCCCTTTTGGAGTGTCATTAAAGATGTCATAGAATTCCCCTGTCAGACTCTGGGGTTTTATTTTTGTTTTTGTATTGCTCAACTTTTGCCTATGGTTACAGTTGGCATGGACTTCACATTTGCCCATATTTGGACAAAGTAACCTTGCAAAAGTTCCAGTGTCCTGATAGAAAACATGGCCATATTCACTCATTGTGGGGTTGATCTTGGGGTGCGTTCAAGCGATTTGTTGAAGCTAGAATTACAAACATGAATCTCAAATCAAAACGCTGTTACAAAACATGGTTACTGCGGGAGATCGTTCAAGCGATTTTCCATTAACGCTTGAACGCACCCTAAATTATGTAAAATAGCACATCGAAATGGTCTTTATTGTCAGTCATATGAATAATATCTTCACAATTTTTTTCTTCTTTTTTTTCATAGGGTTTCATGAAATGTAGGGAGTTTTACAGGTATGTGTGAACCTGAACCTTTTCCAAGCCAACATTCATGTCTACAAATGTTGGTGATATAGGGAGAAATGTTGGTGATATAGGGAGAAATGTTGGTGATATAGGGAGAAATCCTCGGCGTCTATGTGCACCAGATGCCCATAAAAGCCACTTCCCTTCAATAAACCTGAAATTGCTTCACATGATTTCACTCCTGAATTCGGGCACGCTCTCAAATCATAAGCTGAGCACATGACAAATCCATATTGGTTTACGGACAAAGGAAAGATGTGAAAATACATATCACCGAGCGCAATCAAACGATACATAGGTCTGCATATATGAAATGAAAGGAGCTTTGCATCATTGTCCATTACCACAATGTTACCTTGAAATGTCATCTACATGTAGATGACATGGAGCTACAGTACAATCATGAATTATGGACTTCTGGAAAATGTTTGTGAATCTCTTTGCTATTTTAGGATTGTAGTTAAGTGGAAAGCACTCCTTTTTCAACCAGTAGCTAGAAAAAAGTAGAGACTTGGGGGAGAGAAAGACGGAGTCAGAGAATGGGAGGGAGAGAAGAAGAGGGAGACAGAGAGACAGCGAATAGTTTCCACAAGGAAAAGAATGAAGAAAAAGGGAAAACAAAATGCCTTTTTGTGTTCTTCGACACTGTTATTGATGCATGGATACATGTATGTATTTTCAACATAAGTCTAATCATTTTGATACATCACACACAAATCATTATATACCGGCTTTTCCTTTCTTCAGGTGGTCCCCCTACCACGAATAAATTTATGTTACTTCGAAAGTTAAGTATTTTCAGATTGCTTTGGGCAATATACTTTGAGCTTGCCTCCCTTAGTACCAAGAATATGATCAGGTATTATTCCAACTGAAATGTCATGATTCAATACAGACGAACTGAAAAGGTCATCTTGATATCTCTTATACAGTACAGGCATCCATATAAACATGAACTCAATTTGACTTTTGCGGTTCATCTCGCTCTCCATTTAAATGCTATTGGGGGTTTTCTTTTGTAATACAGTGAAGAAGAAAAAACATCAAATTTCGAACACTTATCCAAAGACTGATCTACTTGAAGGAAAATTGCTCATTATATTTCATATTGAGGAATACCTCCTACTTCCACTAAGTTCTTTTGACCATTTAAAAGTAATCTAATTTTCAACATAAACACCAACTTCACAGTGAAGCAATTATCACATTTATTTTGGAAAGGTGCCACTGTATAATAAATCAATAAGAAATTTTAATCCATAATTTAAAAAAATTGTATGCATAACAAATATTTTCTGAGTAGAGGTAGTTCTTTCTGAAAACTCATGGCAGTATCAATGCCCTGTTTATTCAAAATAATCAGAATTTTTTTCCTTTTCATGTCATGAATGAAATGATTTGTACAGGATATGTTAATATGGGCCTGGCATATTAGCAGGGTAATTTCAAATGTACTATGGTACAAAGAATTGAATTGATGAGGAATGCCACTATTACCACCCTTTTTCCAGGCAAGTGTGTCATGCACTGCTCTGCGCCCTTCATGAATAACCCATTTACGGCTCGTTCACATATGATGCAAAAAACTGCAGCAGCAAAATAAAAGATTATGTTACGCCTAAATGCATATCAAGTACCCCCAAAAAAGCATGCAAAGGGCTCTAGGCATGCTGACTTACATGTATATATATATATATATATATATATGAATCCGGGCTAGCTCGGCCTACGGGCGAACTCGGCCTTGCTGTAAAAACGGTCCCCTAACCCTAACCCTAACCCTAACACTAACCCTAAACCTGCAAAAAATGACCGTTTTACAGCGAGGCCGAGTTGGCCCGACTCCATATACAGTCAAACCTGTCTATAGCGACCACCCAAGGGAAACACAAAAAGTGGTCTTTGTAGACAGGTGGTCTTTGTAGACAGGTTCCTTTAGTACATGTTTCAATGAGGAACCATTTTCAAGGGAAACAAAAAATGTGGTCTTTGTAGACAGGTGGTCTTTGTAGACAGGTGGTCACTAAAGCAGGTTTGACTGTATATATATATGTAATAAGAAACAGAAATGTGAAAGGTACTACCGGTAAACTTATTTTTTACTGTAAATTTTATAAAATATTGATGAATCTGGTATCAGTTTGTAGAAAAAATAGTTTTCTACAAGAAATTTACGATAATTTTGTTTGGTCTGTTTGGTTTTTTTTCCTTCCATTTTTTTTTTTTTAATTTTTAAAATTAAAAAAAAAATTTTAGTCTATGAAATGTCAAAATCGGAGGGTGCGGTGTATGCGGCGCTGCGGCCTTATCGCCGGCAAATACGGTATGCTTTTGCAATGATGCAAAAAGTGCCACAGCAAAATAAAAGCTAATTTTATGCATAAATGCATATCAAGTACAAACTAGAAATGTAATTCGTCATGAGGACGAATTAGGTGGTCTGTTATGTAATCTGAATAACTGATCTTGTAGAAAATTGTCTTAGCCACAACATATCAAAATTTGGAAGAAAATCGATCCACATATACAGAGATACAATCAATTTTCCATAAATATGCTGACGTCATAATATGCAAATTCGTATTTTGAGTTCCAAGGCCAAAGGGCAAAGGGCAGAGCTATAGAAAATTTAGGAACATTACAAGACATAATAAAAGGAGAACGAGAACCAGAGGCGGGAGAGGTAGAGGGTGAGAGAGAAGAAAAGAGAAGGGCAGAGGCAGAGGGAGACAGAGCAAAAGAATAAGAGGGAGGCAAGGCAAGAGGTCGAGGTAGAGGGAGGCAGAGAGAGAGAGAGGGAGAGGCTAAAAGAGTAGAGATATATATATATATATATATATATGCAGAGACAGAGTAAGAGAAGGAGAGGGGCAAAATAAGAGAGGAGAAGGGAAACAGAGCAAGAGAGAGGAGAAAGAGAGAGATGCAATGGAGAACGATGCATTAAATATATCCAGCATAAATAGAATTTAATATAGAGAAAGAGAGAAGTATAGACAAGTAAACAATTCTATGTCCACGGGAGAGACGTAAACATGCATATACCTGGGCTGAATAACTGAAAAAGTAAAAACGTCTGGGAAGGAGACTAGCAAGGTGATTTGATATTGTTGCAGAGTTGGGAGATAAACCCTATATAAGGTTTAATACACGACAAGGAACCAGATTTCCCATAGGGTTGTACTCAAACGATTGACATCGATCCTCTCCCATAGCTATAACACGCAAAATTAGGCATTTTAATTCATTGTTTGTGATTGTATATGATAATATGTTATAATAGTCGAAGAAGATCATAAAATCAAATTTAAAACGACGGCAAAAAAAAAAAAAAAAATCACCCACCAGGAATCGAACTTGGGTCGCCGGAATGGGAGGCAAGTGCTATGACCACTATACCAAAATAATCCACATAGACATTACACGTGAACGGAAAATGGAATTCTCAAATCCCACTTTGCAAGTGAAATATGAGCATGATCCCGGCATCTGATCGAAAAATAAAGGGCACACTTGTGATAGCTTATTGTCTCAGCTACAACATACTCGAAGCTCAGCGAAAACAAACTAAAACGACGGAGATATTGCTCGCGAAAGACGGTAATGTAGAATGAAGTTTTGAGAAAAAGTCATGTCCCATAGAGAATACACGCAAAATGTGAAAAATTGACATGCCTCCTTTAATCGCAAAAATACGCCATGATGCCTTTGTCAAAATGAAGAATTGTGATGACTGCATTTGTAGAGAATTGTCTCAGCTAGAACATATCAAAATTTGGAAGAAAATCGACAACCTATTACTGCAATATTGTCAAATGAATACAAAAATTATGATGTCATATTTTCAAAATCAAATTTTCGAGTTCATATGCAAATATGACGACGTCAGAACATACGATTGGACAAAATTATACATGAAATCACATGAAAATTTCATGGGCTTTCAGAAAACGTTCAAAAATTTGGGGGGTATTTAGGCATTCTGACGAGCTATGGCGGATTTTATATAGACATGTTTTTACCACTTTTTACATTATATTGCCCATTGACGCGCGCACGAATTTTAAAGTTTGACGCACGCGTGTGGCATTATGGAAGGTCGAGAATGACTGGAAATAGTTGAAAATTGTCAAAAATAGTGTCAGGAATACAAACCATGCGAAAACACGGCGTTTTTACGATGTGTACGCGCTGCGAAGCGCATGACGCGGACGCGCGGACGGAAAATTTTGAAATGCTTAAAATGACCTGATTCGTACTCTCGTTTGATAGTTAAGTGATTTTGAGCATATTAAAATTTTGACGCGCGCGTCCTGACCTTTATACGACCTTTGATGACATGACTTGTTGACCCTTTACCGGAAGTATATGTGATATGAATATGAATGACCTTTGATTACGCATCATGAAGATATGATTGATCATGTGATTTCACAAAATGGCGCCTAGATGACGTCACGATGACCTGATGACCTTGAAAATGTTCCTGTCACGTCTTATGACAATGACCTATGACTGTGCAAAAATTGAAAGAAATTGACAAAACCGATCTTGAGTTATCCTCCGAACAAAAAAGTGGGAGAAATAAATAAAAATAAAGAAAGAAAATTCTGACAAAAACAATAGGTGATCTGTCGATATCGACAGACCACCTAATAACAAAAAGTTTACACAGGGCTCTAGGCATGCTCACTTATATGTAATAAGGAGCAGAAATGTGAAGGAGCATAAATGTGAAGGGCACTATGCTCTAGTGCTGTAAGTCAGGCGCCATGTTTGGGTTCGGTTGGGTTCGGTTGGGTTCGGCAGAGTTCGGCAATTTTTTACCCGAACTTGGTTCGGTTCGGGGTTCGGTAATATAATAGCAAGCAGCCTAATAGCTACGGTGGTCGGCGCTGGCCCGACCAGCACGGAGGACTTCTGCCCCACTCCTGATGAAAAACACTGCTTCCGACCGGCACGTATTTCACATAAAAAAACTGCTTTAAACGTAACTATTTTAGTACTTACATTCATATTTCCGTTTTCAATCGTGTTTAATTTGCAGTTTTACAAGAATCATGTTTTCAATTTGAAAATAAATGATATTTTTTAAAGATTTGCCGAGACGGTTGTTGTCTAATGTTACAAGTCATGAAAGCTGCCATCTTGAATTTACCGATGTATACGTTATAATACACAGAGATAGCAGCCCAGGCTCGTTCGATTGCTGTTATTATAAATGTTTATTTTTAATGGGGTAAGTAATAAAATTCCTAATTTTCCTGAATAAATAAATTAGAATACTATAAAATGTATTTATTTCGTTATTTAGATGGTAAAATATATTTATTTATTTTTTTATTTTATTTATTAATTATTACAATTAATTTTTTTTAATTTTTGTATTGTTTTGAACTTGTTTTGATCAGTGCCTAATAGGCACGTGTATTCTAGCTTGTTTGTGTATATATTGCAGAGGTCAGGATTTGGGATTTAAATGGTGTCAGTGAAGTCGCGCCCACGCCTGGAGAGGCATGAATCACAAAGGAGGAAAAGTAAATATAGAATGAGCAATCATGACATGAAAATTAGGTATAAAATGACAAGTTAATTAGCCTGCAAAAACGTTTAAAATTTTTCTGCCGAACATCCGAACCAGGCCTTTGTGTTCGGTTCGGTTCGGCTCGGTTCGGTTCGGAAGTGCCATGTTCGGCGAACTTCCGTTTGGTTCGGCGGTTTGGCTACAGCACTACTATGCTCGTCATTTTATTTTGCCACGGTAGTTAGATTTTTGGTGGTTTGTGTGAACAAGGCCTAATTCCTCCACAAGTTGGAGGACATACCTCTCTCTCTCTCTCTCTCACTTTACTGACCTCTTTCTGTGAAGGATGATCTTTCTTGTATTCTGCTGAAGAGCTCTCCTCCTTCCATGCTGCAGATGAGGAAAAAGAAAGGCGAGAAGAAAATGGATGAAAGATGGGGGGTACCTCACTAAACACACATTCATTACAAATATATGCGCATTTTCAAAGACAGTCTAACCACAATCTTCTACATCATTGCAAGCAGTGACTGTACATTGTAGCTCTGTCTGCAGGCCTTTAGCATCCAAATTCATGTGTTTCATGGTTACTTCATTATTACAGGCCTACAGTATAATTATCAAAATGACAATCATCGTTAAATATCAATGAGTTCCTTTCTGCATGAATACTATTACTTTACGTTTATATACTGGTAACGAATATCAAAAGTGCTTGGTATCTATTTCCATTTGCCTTCATCCATTTTTGTTCACATTTATGATTTTTGACTTATTAGATATGGAAGTTATTAATTGGTAAAATGCCTATTAATGTATTTCTGTTATTTCCTTGTTGAAATGAAGAAAAGTTTTCAATATATTTAAATACTAAAAAAAGAAGCTTGGTTCTCATATTTTGAAGGATTACAACACTGTGCAAAACACAAAGGATCATAATCACATACAGGATATATAAGGTAAATATTAATGTGGAATCAATACTAATTCATTGCATGCAATATACAGAACACAGACATTTCCAACTGTCATGAAAATGCCAACTAGCTGACTGCATAAAGAAGAAAAACTGAAAAATTCGACTAAAATTGGTATTCACACAGGTCTGCAGGGTAAACAATGAGAATTTTTGTTCAGAACTTCAGAAGCACCTACTTTTAGCAACTGGAGTAATGTTCATGGGTGTGTCTACTCTAGAAGTACAAAAAGAACTGTAACTTAACAGGGAGACCACCTTACTACTAGTACAGTGTACTACCACTACCAGTAGATATGGAGAATCCGAGACAAACAGGATTTCCTTGACTTGAAACACATACACAAAATACATGAACTTGAGTTATCCAGATTATTCCCTCTCCAAGATTCTCAGAATACATCTGTAAACAAGTGCACAATTCTATTGTAAGTTCATTAGACCTTGTTCATGAATATTATGTAATCATCATAAGGAATTATTTCTCTCAAAATATGTTTCTTAACTTTTGAGGTACATATTTTATAGTGCTATTTTTGTCAAGAAGAGGTAATGTGTATTCCCTTGTTTTTGCTTGTTATTCAAATATGCTAAGGGGTATGATTTTGATTTAAGCATTTATTTTGTATTTTGTTTTTATTTTTGTAACGACAGAATGTCTTATTTTAAGCCATGTTCTATCTAAACCTAATAATTATCAACTATGTTATCTTAGGGACGTTGCGCTTCAAACATTTTTTGTTTATGCACTGTTCCTACTATGTATTATATTTCGCTGTAACCCACTGAATTTTATTATCTGTAAACAATTATTTTACATGGTGAATAAATAAAACAAACAAACAAACAAATACACCTGTATATACATGTTTTCAAACAAATTGAGGTTCATTTTGAAATGCAGTACACATTAGGCATATACAGTACATTGTAACACACTGACTAATGTCATTTAACAGACCTATTTAATGCCCTTTTGGCTTTCAACAAATGTTATGAAAAACGTTGTTTGCGGGTACAAGATACAAACCCTTGTCAGTCTTGGTGTGTAACAGTGTCTGCAAAATGTAATGTCCATCCATCATTCTCTCTGACATGGAATTCCTTTTTTCTTTTCTTTTTTATAGATTTGGGGGGAGGTACAGAACCATGTAGGCATGTAACCAAACAGTGAGTAACCAAGGTATTTATGATGATGACTCATCTGAAACCTGTCTGAAAACTGTGAATTTAGGCATCTACAATTCATCTAATTGTACATCTACATCTACATGTACATGTATATACAGAAGGGCCATTCTCTTCACTTCTCTTCTCTTAACTCCAATGAGACCTCATTTTCTTATAATTGTGATGTACATGTAGTTCAAGTTTTCAATTTAGGATTTTCATATGATAGTAGCGAGAAGGCACTCTCTTTTTTTAACGTACATGTATATAAGTACACTTCACAAGCAGTTTTATCTCACATAAACTGAAATTGAACATGCTTTAAGTATAAGACACTTAAATTTGTTTATTATTTTTTTATAAAGTATAGTTGCTACATAAATGAATCAAATACATGTATGTGCATGTAACATGTAGTAGAACTAGAAATTTCCTACATTAATTATGTGCCAGATAAACTTGGGGTGCTATGTTTAATGATGGTAAAGCAAGGCTGTCTTGTTTTAATGAATCTTTATTAACTCAGTTTGCATCATCAGTCTATGTTTATAATTCAGTTAGGAGGTAATTAGGTTTTCTTGGTGTGACTGCATGATTAGCAAATGATGACAAGAAAAACAGACTACATGTACATGTAGTTCATGTTTCATATATTTCAATGCACTACAATGTACAACGGAAGTGTAATCTGACTATCTGAGTTGACAGCCATTATAATAGACATTCCTTTACAAATTCTGCCATGATATATATACATGTATATACAGGAATGGTTTTGTTAATTTGGTGTAGTCTTGTAATGTACTCCATACAATGTACCGGTACTTCTATTGTCAAGTTTTTCTTAGTATTTCGTCTATAATATTTAGGATCTTCAATAGTTCAAACTGCAGATGTGCTTGGTTGATTGTTTACATACACTGTAGTACAAGGTGCAAATGATGATTACATGTATGTCCATGATAAATGCATGACACATGCATTTGTCCTACTAAACTTTTAAAGGCTATTCAGTTTCACAATTGAGGAAACAGCAAAACGGAAACACATAAAATACTCATCCGGTGTATATAGTGATAATAAGAGCATACACAAAAGAATGATATCATGATAACATGTCATTCAAACAACTTGTCAAAAAAGTGTGGGGTTGCCAATATACAAAATAAAGTGACTTTAACAGCAAGTTGACATTCATTTATTTAGAGTTCTAATAGACAGCAACCCCCTAATGTGCATGTTGCTTCACAACACTTTGTTTACTGCAAACATATACATGTACTTTTATGATAACCTGGCAATTGTAATGTTAATTACCCACAATTTGGAATCTTTCGCTGTTCTTGACTACAAGCCATATCCATTTATAAATTCATCGAAGGATATCAATGTAGCCAAGGTTACCAGTATATATTGTATTCTTTTGCTCCATTTGGCCATATAATGATCCCTGCTTAAAATCATGCATTGTAAGTTTACTGACTCATATATAATTCCATCATACAGAGTGAGTCAGAAAAAATGTCCCACTTTTTAAAAGTTGTATTGTTTGAAGTATGAATATTTAATCACGGGTTTCATGATATGTCTTGATAGAGTTATCCTCCAAGTACATTTAGGTACCATTTTCATTTGAATCTCTGCATGCATGACTGAACATCAGACAATCTTTACAAGACTGCCAGATCTCACTTGCGCCAAGTTACTGGGTGAGGAATAAAACCGTGCATTGAACAAAGACAGTCAGGCAGACACACACATGCACAGACACACACACACACGCACACACACACACACACGCACAAACACACACACACACACACACACGCACACAAATGGTTCCATTCACAAGGCCCACCCAAATTGTTCTTTTTGAATTCTTTTTCAAGATCGCTGAATGTTTAAGTGGCATTTCCTCTTGGTGCGTTTCCCTTTAGTACACATTCACTACACCATCATATCACCATCATTATCATTGTCATCATCTAAATGATCATCATCATCATCATCATCATGATGGTGAAGTCAATGTGTACAAAGGGAAAGATTGTCAGAAATGCCACTCAAACATTCAGCGATCTTGATAAAAATCAATGGTTAATCAGAAAAGAGGAAATTATGAAACAATTTTTACCGTGTGCTGTGTGTGTGTGTGCGTGTGCGTGAATGCGTTTGTGCGTGCGTGTGTGCGTGCATGTGTGTGTGTTTTTGTCTGTCTGGCTGTCTTTGTTCAAAACACTATTTTATTCCTCACCCAGCAACTTGGCGCAAGTGAGATCTGGCAGTCTTGTAAATATTGTCTGATGTTCAGTCATGCATGCAGAGATTCAAATGAAAATGGTACCTAAATGTACTTGGAGGATAACTCTATCAAGACATATCATGAAACCTGTGATTAAATATTCATACTTCAAACAATACAACTTTTAAAAAGTGGGACATTTTTTCTAACTCACTCTGTAGTTTCGACTGTATCTGTCACAAACCTCTTTTAATAGTACAGAAGCGGAACTTGAAATTGTGTCCTTGCTAGTTATAACATCAGTCAATTTTCAGGTCGTATACATTTATGGGCAGTAAACACAATAGGATATGACCTTTGGACAATGGTACGTCTTCGGCTGTACATTTCCTTTGTCATCTCATCGCACCACCACACGCTTCATAACTTACAAGAATGTCCATGTAAAGTAGACCACCTCTACAGGAAATGGTATACTACAGTGCTGTCATTCAATGTATATTTTTACATTTGGTGTAGGTCTACAAGCTACCGTATCTATATTATTTGATTTCCGTCATATCTCCACAGGTATTTAAGTTTCTTTGTCAAATCCAAACCAAATCTCTCTTTCTCTCTCTCTGTCTCTCTGTCTTTCTCTCTCTCTCTCTGTCTCTCGCTCTGTCTGTTTCTGTCTGTCTATCTCTATCTCTCTTCCCCTTCTCTCTCTCTCCCCCCCCCCCTCTCTCTCACTCTTTCTCAGCAACACTACTGTATGATATCAACTTATTCAAATTATCAAATGACGATGGATAAGAAATCCTCCATAGTGTAGAATATCTTCTACACACTATGGGTGGTATTCCGATAGCGTGAACTAAGTTAAGCTCGGCTTAACTAGTTCACACTTTTATGGAGTGCCTGTTGCCAACTCATTTTCCCTGTACAGATTATTTTAATCCTGCAATGAAAAGTTTCTTAATTTTGCAATGAAATGGGAAGAAAAGATAATATGAGTATGTTATGAACTGAATTTCAATAAAGTCTTTGGTAGATTATTTTGTCATGAATATTGAAGGAGGAAGATGAAACCTAGCGTTCCATAGAAGTGTGAACTAAAATCCTTGTTTAGTCTGGACTTAGTCCCGGCTTAACTTAAGAGAATACCACCCAATTTTATTAAAACTGTGTGATTTTAAGTTTTTAACCGACTTTCAGGTTTGTACATGTTCCACGTATTTTGTACAAAAGTTGTGAAGCATGTCAGACTACCTCAACTGACGCATGTCGGTAATTAGAGCGCCATGTTGTGAATGCACTAGAACGCCTCATACATTCCCAGTGTTTAGACAACAAGTCACATGTGTTCAATCTATTGCCAAAGTATATTAGCCGAGATGCCCCTCCACTTTGCAAGGAATTGGTAATGACCTGTGACCAACAAATTTCATATTTATAAATCATACCAGCTGCTGGGTATAGCAAAGATAAAAGGCTGTAGGCACATTATTTTGGCACCAGTCACATGGCTAGAGTACAGATCTGTGGTTAATTGGTTTTCGAGAAGAAGAACAAAATGGACTGCAGTCAATTCTTCTATATATAATTAGGGAGTGAGGAATTTGGAATTGTTTTTAGAAAGGGATAAATAATGAAAACTTGTTGAACAGCAAAATGACTGACATGCACATTTGTTATTTGTATAAAATTTGTACAAAAAGAGAAGTGAAAACAAAGTTGAGTAATGTACAGTACATGATGTATTTTTATGTGTGACATGTGATGATCGGGATCAAATTTGATGGTGTAATGCCACAAAAAGATAAATGTTGGACTCTGGATGAGCTTTGTACATGTAGTTTATTTGTATTTGTTGTTAATACGAAATGGGAATTTCCATCTGACAGTTTGATAAGGTATGTCAACATCTTGTAACCCACCGGTGAAATGACATCATCACCTTTAAGTGTCCATTACATCTGCCATACCCTGTCTGTGCATGTCAACTCAATGAAATTCCAAGGTGATGACATCATCACATCGTATTCCATCTACTTGCAAAACATCATGCATTCATGTGATCGCACCATCCAGAGCACCTTGTGTAATGCACATTAGACATATGCACTAACGTAGTACCCTGTAAGTAGGCCTTCATGTCTTTTCATCTTGGACCAGGCCCCAGAAAATGTCACTATTCTAATTGCATGCGAGCCTACAAATCTGTGCGATGCAGTCCTGTGCTAATGAGGTGGTGTTGAATCTTCCAAGGTTTATATTCGTTGAAGATTTGTAACTCTTAACCCACAAAGTTCCTATGTACATGTGCATGTACTTCAGGAATGTTTTAATGTAAACATGCATGTAAAGTCTGTATTCTCAGTTAAACCCTGACCCTGGGTCTAATTAAGGCCCTGTTTAACACAGGAAAACTTAGACCTCAGACTAACATCTTTTGTTAAACCCAATATATAACAATTCATCATGAAAGACTGCAAGTGTTGTATTCTAAAGCTTCATTTTGTGTAAAAGTTTGCTAGTCCAGACACTCATGTATAACCTGCAACATAACATTCCATTGATTCTTTGAAAATTATTTCTTTTTGAACTATTACTGTTCATAAAAATGAGTTGTGTTTTTTCAGCTTGATAGTTTGGAAAATTTTGACCATCTGATGTACGAAGCTGCTCTGTCACAGCAAACAAAATGGGTATTTCATTATCCGATACGACAATAATGATTTTCAATTTTCTAGCCAACTTCATGATGCCCCCCCCCCCATTCCTGTTGCAAGATGGGTAACATAATACTGTACATGAAGTTGCTCTACACTACCAATTTTCAGAGTAGAGAATGGCATAATAAAATGATCAGCACTCAACAAATATCACCCATTCAGGCAGAAAATGGTTTCCATGGTTACTCGATTGCCTGAAATGATACCCTCACAACCTTTCTTACCATACATACTCTCAAGGATAACGATATTAACTAGATACCACTTTGGGTTGGGAATAACCATCTAGCTTCAGCATGCATGAGCTTGAGCAGATCATGGAGGTGGGCCATAAATGTAAAGGGTCTGAAACTCTCCAGGCTGTAGACTAACACTTGCATGGGCCTGCAATATATACACATAGCCAAGCTGAATAGGTTTAACTCAAGTAAATTTAGTATTAAATCTGAATTAGGGCATCAATGATTAGAGTAGGCCATACATGTATGTACATGTACATGTAGTTGCTGACTAGAAGTAGGGAGAGGCAAAGTCTCTGAGAAAGACTGCACACCTGTACTACTCATTGAAAGCTTACAATATCGTCGCCCGGCTGGCAGAAGGGCGTTAGCGCGCGAGCAACTCGGAAACTAAAGATTTATTTTATATTTAAACTGCTTTCCGTCCCGAAAATTGGTTTAAAACTTAAAAGATTAATAAAAATGTTATAGTAGAACACGGCCACAAATTTTTTCTGGAAATAAGTCAGTTTTATAAAAGTTTGAGGTAAGGCTGCGACGGTGGACTGTTGACAACTACTCGAGTATGATTTCTTGTACTCGAATACTTGGCCGCCATTTTTTTTTTTCCCCCCGTTCACCTGGCACTGTCCAGGCCGACGGTCACCCATGCCAGAAGAGCACCGGCATGGTACCATGGGTAAAAGTGTTTCCCAGCTCAATCATACACAGGGTGTCACTGTCAACTCACCACTCCGGATTTCTGTTTGGACTCGGAGGAATATTTGTCAGTCATCTTTAGTTTTAAAAATAACATTGTTTCAATTATTTGTCAAAAATTCAAAAGCACAAATAGGCGCTTTCAACAGCAACTTGAAGTAAAATCGCGTGGGTTTTCAGAGACAAACCTTCGTACTGTTCGTAGTATGGTGTTGGCAACAAAATTTTTTTTTTTAATTCAAAAAAAAAATATGGCGTCAGAGTATTCGAGTACTCGCCTGTAAGCCTAGGAGTGTACTGGATTACCTCATTACACGGTTATGCACAGCCCTAGTTTGAGGCGATTTTGTGCTAACGCCCTTCTGCTTAGAGCATAATTTTTTACCCGAAATCCCGAATTCTGCCACCCAGGCGACGATATACTTCTAAATTTCCTCATGAAAGGAAAACCGGGAAGTGGCTTATTCTACATGTAGTGGTTTGATTAATTGCTACTTTAAACCAGCCATGAGCAGACTTTCACATCTCACTTTCACTCTTCATGATATTCATATCAAGATTGGATCAACATTTGGCAGAAAATTATGATGAATAGTGTACATACTGTACATGTAACTCAGTAAACCTACAGAATATGCAAACAAAAGAATAAAAATGCCTAATTGTATACATGTACATGTAGGCCCTACACGTACATGTAAATGTGTTTGTACATGTATGTATGACATTAATCAATTAATGATATAATGTAATGGCATCTTTATATTCCATCAGGTCATCAAGGTACAAGGAGAGTACTTGCCATTTCCAAGAAAATCAGACAGCAATAATTATCCGCACTAAAATCATACGAAACTTGAACAAAAAGTCAAAAACCTATACACATGTTCATTCTTATTCTCACATGTACATACATGTACACAGTGCACTTTTACAGACCTCAAATATGACATTATGTTTTGTTTTCATTGTTTATGCATATTTTTCTCCAACTGGTAGTGAAGCAGAAGTACTTCAAGTTCCAGCTAATCATAAAATGAATGTGTAAAACAAACTGATATTATCATGTACTGATCTGTAATACAAATAAAATGTGGTTACTGCTTTTGTTCTATGAAAAACACTGCCTCCATGATCAGATTAAATTGGGCAATGCCATATCTTCTAATGTGTATTTTTAGTATGATTACACCCTCTTTCCAAAATGATTAAATCGACATCTAGCTTTTCCAGGTTCTTGCGTGAACATTGTGCAATAACAACGGTCCTAGGAAGTACCAAATAACCAAAATGTCATGGAATCTTTTCAATTTTGTAAATGTAGTGTGTAGGTCTATTATCTCTTAACATAGTGGAGAGAGGTGAGATAAGTAACAACTACTACCAGGAAATCTGGGAGTAGCTTGATAACCTTTGAAATTCAAATCCTGTTCATATCTAGATACATTGTGTGTCCTGATAATAAATAAACCCACCTACATTGTATAGTACATGCACATTTCAATTTCATGAAAACAAAATGAAAAATCATCATTTCTTTTTCTGCATGACGTTGATAAAGCTGAACATTTTAAGCCCTCATTAAATTTACATATTTATTTCATAGTTCAGATTAGCTTTTTCCACAAGTTGTGAAAAAAGAAAATGTGATTCATAATTGTATTGATGACATGTCAATTTGTTTGCATACACATACAATAGGCCTACAGTATATCTGTCCCTTTCTTTTTTGTTATTCAACCTTTACCTTTTTCAAAATCTTGGATAAAAACTGTTAAGTTTTAACATGCTACATTCAACCATTACAGTGTTGGATCTACATGTACATGTAGCATGTTCAAGGTGTTAATCTACCATTTTGAAAAAGTGGTCACTACTCGGCCCTTTTAAATGGTGTTTTAACATTTTAGTTTTTAGAGTGTAGCAAATTCTATCCTACATTTGCCCCTTCTATTTTTCATTTAAAAAGGAATAAGAGAAAATCTTTTATCTACATCATCATTAATCTTATCTAAATGTTATTTAAACTCATCTCTGAATTTTAATTCCTAATTGTAGATCATGAACATGTTACCAAAAAAAATTGAGTGAACTCTTCTATATTTCTTGCTTTCTCTTACTACCAAATTATCAGTTCAGACTTCAGTACCAGATTTGGCATTAGCTAAATTAGTAACAGAACTTCACATTCAAACAACAACCTTCCTATCTCGGCACGTTAAGTAATTAATATGATGAATGTAAGATACATGTACTGTAGGCCTAGTGGAGGCAGTTATTGTATGAAGATTCATTATATCAGTGCTCCTTCTGTTGGCTGTCAGCTCAACTTGAAATCAAGATTAAAATGTCAGCAATTCATCATAATCTATACCACAGGGAATATTGAGATATAGCTCTTCAACAAGCCATATGCACGACACCACCATGAGAATGAAGTTTACTGATCTAAAAAATATGGCCTTCTGTAGACACAGTAAAAAAGAACTTGACTTCTAGGTTCTAAGCTGATTGATGACTCACAACAAGCATTGAAAAGAGCGTGGCATTTATGCAGAAAAATTAATAATGCATGTGATCAAGATGTGCTTTAAAGATGGCTAAAATATTTCTTTAAATATGCTACACACTGATGCATGCATTACTGTACGTTTGACATGTTAGTCTTACCACAACAAATAGTTTTCTTATCTGCATGTAAAGTACATGTAAACTGTAGAGTGTAGCCATAAATTTCAAGGACAGAAACTAAAATCTATCCTTTCATATAAAAGTGAAACTAAAATCCATCCTTTCATATAGTGGAAAATTACATTTTGTTTCAAGTGACTTGTTTACAAGAGGAAATAACAATTTTTTGTTTGTTTGCATATTATGTTTATGTTTAATTACATTTTATGCAAGAGATCCTAACATGATACAGTGTATTTCTCTGCAGTCATTTTAAATCTTTTATTTGTTTGTTGCCGTGTCTGTTTGTTTTTTATCACGGCTTTGTCTGTATTTTCTAGAGCTCTTTTGGAAATTCCTGCGTTAAATCATTGGTCACACCCATGTATTTTTGTTTTCGCTGCCAGAACTGTGTGACCCTATTACTCCAAATAGGACCTCCGCTGTACACTGTATTGTAAATCTCCTCACTCAATTTCATCTAAAACAAGATCAAATTGTGACAGGGAGCAATTGATGAAATTTGTTTAAGTGTCCAATTTGAAATCTTGTTACTTACAATCAATCAATCACTGAAATGACCTTTCCCATTGTATTAATGCAAGGCTTATCAGTATCAATCGAGAGTGGCTGGATTACTATTATTTCACAAGTAAGCCTAAATGCTCAATCAATTTGTTTCCGATTCAACCTCAGCCAGTACGTGCTTCAGTGTTCATATATTACACTATAAAAGAATGACCCTACATGTATAAACAATCTTCTCTGGACACATGTTTGCAATACTGCATTGATTTTTTTTTCTCTTCTCAGTACATGTATTTCCTTATTTTCATATGCCCTGTTCATCTTAGTCCTACTGATAAAAAATGTTTATGTTTTAACGAATCTAAAATGCTTGTCAACTCTACATGAAAATAATAATACATATATACATGTACTGTACATATCTTAAAGGTAATGCAAAGTTTTGGGAAATTCTAAAATTGGATGGATAGTAATTCTTTAAATTTTTGATATATTTGGATGCCCCTGTGGATGTATTATAAGCACTAAAAATTTAGCCCCTAAAACACTTCTGCCTTCGAGCAAAATGAATAATCAAAATTTACCGGTGCTCCCGGTAAATTTCAAATATTTCAAATAGCACCTGAGGCCATTCCATGGTACAGTGTAGCTGTGACCATGAAAATCTCAGAATATGCAGTTCTGATATAAAATTTCCAAACGGGAATAGCGAATTGGTCGATTGTAGTCGAGAAACATTGTTTTAAAGCTAAAGTAATATCAGTCTTGAGAGGGCGCTATACAACATAAAGAGTTTATTTTTTACAATTTCATCACTTTAAACTCGATTTCAACTGCGACAACGATCATTGAATATTGTAAAATCGCATATGCTTCCAATATGTTCATTTGAACTAAATTCATGACCCCATACCAAAACTTTGTAATACCTTTAAAGAGAATTGATTTATCTGTCATTATGTGTATATATAAACATAAAATGTTAAATCATCATTGTGGGAAGAAAAAAAGATTTAATACAGGTATGTATACAATAACCCAGTCTGTCAGATTTACATAAATATCACATAAAAGTTGATGTATTACTTGGAAATTGTGCAAGAGCAAGCTCCTTTGTCCATACATGTACGGTACATGTACATCTAAAATGTAGATTTATGATTTTCTATGCGATGTGTGTCATTTGTTATGACTCAGCAATTTTAACTGGGTGGATGGGTAAGAAGTGGCTGAATCACAGATTCTACCTCAATTACCGATAAAGACTGGTGTGTGGTTGTGTCATCTAGCATGAAATATATGGCCCTTTGTTTGAGTAAACACTTTACACTGATGGAGATGGCTTCAGTGTTAATATTAAAAAGCATCCTTGTATTTATCAACATTCATCAATTTCTTTCTTCTTTCAATAAAAGGAATTCACTTCCTCCTATAAATACATGTACATGTACAAGTACATGTATACAATGCCACCTACTACTCTACGACTATTCGTCTCTCAAATAATTGGCAAGAAACCTTTTATCTCAGACTCTCTCTCTCTCTCTCTCTCTCTTTCACCCTATTTCCATGGGCTCAAAGACTTGTCGTCAGAAAAATATAGCTCATTGATTGATCATTCAATGCAGCCTTTGTTATCC